>KV744154.1:60342-198489 GCA_000468175.2 Phytophthora cryptogea
CCGCCACAGCGTGCGCCATTGGCAGCTTGGCGGGCGGCCCGCCTGGACGAGCCAGGGGTTTGATCAGCGGCGAGTGCAGGTGCTGAATGTGGGGGAGCACAGGGTAGCGAGAGGCGGAGGGCGAGTCCGGGAGGGCGGCGTGGTGCGGGTGGTCGGTAATAAATGAAGGGAATGTACTCGAGGCCATCCACGAGAGGAGCGACGAGTTGGGGTGGGGAAGCTGCTAAAAGCGGGGCTTGGGGAGCAAAGTACGACGCTGAGTCGTGGGGGGCGCGGGGTGTAGTAGGATTCCGATGCCGGAAGAGCTACTGGAGCGGATGTATCTCTCGCTCCGGTGTTACGCGGGACGAGTAGATGGGGTGGAGAGTCAAAATCTCGAATGACAGACTGCATGGTCCCCCCTTGGAATGACCCGGCAGATGGGGAACGTTTTGTGCACCAGTGCAGAGAAAGAGACGGCCGGCCGGCCCTTTTGAGAGCTCTGGTGCTTCGACTGCTGGTGGCAGCGATCGTCGGCGCCGGTTGTTTGCCGTCGCGGAGAAGAGAGAGCGGCGAGTTCTATGCGGACGCCACTTCGAGTTCAGCGAGTCGAGCGCTACAGACCAAGACGCGGCGGTGGCAGCAACTGGTGGCTGCTGAATCCTGGACACGACTTGACGTAGCTCGCCGCGTCTGCCTGCATGTATTCCCACGACGGACAGATCAGAGCGAGCGCTGTCGGCCTTCGCTCGAAGACACTCTTCATCAACAGCCAGAAGCACCGACGTTTGCACGCAAGACGAGCTCGTCGCGAAGCAAGACCGTCATCATGGTAGCGCAACTGGCGAGAGCGGTGGTCTTGGGCTGTGCACAGTCTCCTGTAAACCCCTGGCACGTTGACTACATCGATTGCTGAGCCCGACGACGCCTGTGCGTGCTCGTCAAGCGCGCTCGCCGCCACAAGTTGGTCCTGCTCGCGACCGGCGTTGTAGCACTTCATCTTCCGCCCCCGCGGCTCTGTCCGACGCACTGCCGCCGCCCCCGCTGGCTTTTTGCCATCGCTCCGAGCACGGTTCGCAGGGTGCTCGGCCTGGTGGGACGCGCTCCGGGCCGGAGCCGAGGCACAAGGCAAATCAGCGCCGTCGTGCGCTAGCAGAGAGCAGTCGCACACCGTCGTGCAGAGACCATTTTCACCGATCCGGACGCTTATGCTCCGTTGTATCGGTGTTTACAACGTGGTTGTTGAAGTCCAGTCGAAGGTCCGACCTTGCCCCGCGCCGTCTGAAGCGGGTGAGGTGCCTCTATTGTGGAGACCGTTGTGGCCACTTCGTCGGTGACGCCCACGCCAGGATAAATTTCTCGCGCACTAGCTAGCGGCGTGGCTGCTACTTGCAATGCGAGCTGGACGGTGCTCCGGATCGAGGCGCTCGGATTCCGATCGGTTTGGCGGAGACCTCGATGATAACACATGGGCTCGCGAGTAATGCATCAAGGTGCTCGTCTTTATGATCGCGGTTCGGCCGAAGAGGGGACAGTCCATGGTGTGTGGCACTGGAGGAGTGGCTAGACTTCTTAGTCTAGTGGCCCTTTTGCAGGACAGAGCAGCAGCAAGTGGCCGCCGGCGAACGCGTCCGCTGCTCACCCACTCGTTTGCCCAGCGCGAGCGAACGAGCCCATGTGCGTCGCGTTTTCGTCGCCTCGACCGAAGCGGGCGTGCGTGCGCTGCCGGTTCGAGCGGGACGGTCGGCTTCTGCATCAGCCGCACCAAGATGGGGAAAGGCAGATCGACTAACTTGGCGAGTGAAGGTGTGTGACTCGCTTCGGCGCTCGCGTGTTCGCTCTCACGCACGCAAGTCGTTAGTGGAGCTTCAATTGCACGAGGCAATCCTGGTGCGCTACGAGTAGCACTCCAGCTCGACGACAAGATAGTGCACAGAATTTGCCACCGCCGTCGCTAGCACGATTTTATCCGCCGCTCCACGACGTCGACGCGCAGGGATCGCGCTCGTGTGGAGTCGAGTGCAACCGATGCTTTCACGCTTGAACATTACTAACATCGCGCTTGACTCAATCACTGTTACGCAGGGTCAATTACTAACGAGGCACCGTCAGAGCAACCAAGTCGGCACCAAGAGAGTCGTGGTGGCATGATCAGGTCAGGACAGCTAGACCACGCTCAAGAAATGCAGTGGTCACTGCCATGAAAGACTTCGTGTGTAATGAGCAGCATGGCGCTCGAACAAATTCCTGGCGACCCGCGCGAAAGACAACGTTGAAGCGCACCTGACCTGTCCGAACACAGCGCGCTAGGCGGCGCTGGTCAGTTCATGTGAGCAATGGCACGGAGGCTTGCTTCCACACTTTTAAATAAGCAACTTTGGCACGCCTTCAAACTCCAAACAGTAATGTGTGGGTGATAACGTGGCGTATATACGAAGTGGTGTCACTCTTTCCGATAATCTGTCGAGTCAAAGTGTGAGGTCTCCCGTTCAGCGAAAAAAATAACACAAGCACTCGAAGCTGTACAATTCAGTATTCACATTGATTTTACGACAAAGAGCGCCACCATCGCTTACGAAAGTTGAGCTTCGTGATCTCTTTGTCGGTTGCCGTCTAGGTGTGACTCTGCTGTATCTGTCACGAGTATTGCCGATTGACGAAGAAGTCTATACCAGTCTCATTTAGCGGAAAGCTGTTCAAGAACTTACGCGTCATTCAGAGCCGCAACACCCGGGAGCACCTTGCCCTCGAGCAGCTCTAGACTGGCACCGCCGCCAGTAGAAATGTGGCTCATCTTGGATCCAAGACCGGCTTGCTCAACAGCGGCCACCGAGTCGCCGCCGCCAACGATAGTAGTGACACCACTCTCTGTGCTCTCTGCAAGCGCCTTGGCCACGCCGAACGTGCCCTTGGCAAACTTGGGGAACTCGAACACACCCATGGGGCCGTTCCACACGACAGTGCGGCACTCCTTAAGTTCCTTGGCGAACGTGGCCTGCGAGTCCGGACCGATGTCCAGGCCCAGCCACTCGGCAGGAATAGCGTCAGCGGGGACCACCTTGGACTGCGCGTCGGCGTCGAACTTGTCGGCGATCACAACGTCCGTAGGGAGCACGATCTGGACGCCACGCTGCTTGGCCTCTTCCAGGATCTCCTTGGCGAGCTCCACCTTGTCCTCCTCGATGATGGACTTGCCCACGTCCAGACCCTGAGCCTTGTAGAACGTGAAGATCATGCCTCCGCCAATCATGATCTTGTCGCACTTCTGCAGCAGCGACTTGAGCACGGGGATCTTGGTCGACACCTTGGCACCGCCGATGATGGCACCAAGCGGCCGCTCGGGAGCGTCCACTGCACCTGACAGGTACTTGAGTTCCTTCTCAATGAGGAAACCAGCCACGTTGGTCTTGATGTAGTTGGTGACGCCCTCCGTGGACGCGTGTGCGCGGTGGGCTGTGCCGAACGCGTCGTTGACGTAAATGTCGGCGCCGTGGGCGAGCTGTTTGGCGAACTCGGGGTCGTTCTTGGTCTCCTGCTTGTAGAAGCGCACGTTCTCGAGCAGCACGATCTCGCCGTCCTTCAGCTCGTCGATCTCGGCGTCCACCTGGGGGCCGATGCAGTCGTCTAGCTTCTTCACGGGGTTGCCGAGAAGCTCGCCCAGGCGCGCAGCCACAGGCGTGAGACGCAGCTCGTCCTTGGCCTCACCGCCGGGACGGCCCAAGTGCGAGCACAGCACGGTGCGCGCGCCGGCGCCCTGCAGCAGCTTGAGCGTGGGCAGCACGGCGCGGATGCGCGTGTCGTCTGTGATGGTGGCGGGCGTCTGGTTCTTCTTGAGCGGCACGTTCAGGTCGGCGCGCACCAGCACGCGGGCGCCTTGGAGGCTCTGGCGCTGCGCCAGTTGCTCCAGACTGAGCTTGGCCGTGCTCATGGCGCGTACGACAGCGCTGGACGGACGGGCCACGTGCGAACTCATACGCGAGAGACGCAGCATCTTGGTTTGTCTATTGGAGAGGAGACTTGCGGGCTGGAGAGCGAAAGCGAGAATGACGCACGAGGATACCAAACGACACCAAGCACCAATTAGGCGCGTGATGGGCACTTTAGGTATGATGTTTTGCAGTGCAGGTTGGCACGTGAACTGTAGCGTAGCTATATTGCGTTGAAGAGGGGATGCGAAAGCGAAGGTTTCAAATCCTTGCATATTTACTGTGTGGATGCGCCTAAGTTCGAAATGGAATGCAAAGATACGCGTTTGGGACACGAGCAATCGGCAGATCAGGTGTGAAAGCAAAATGCACTAACCAACTTGTAGGCAAAACAGCACACTGCCAGGAAAACAAGGATACAATACAAATTCGATTCACATGATGCTGCTTATGCAATAAATCATTCACGATAACTTATCGTGGATGCCGCCCTACGCACGAAAGACTTCCTTCATGATAGTTTGCAAACGGAAAACCACCATCGGGGCCGATGGCCGCGCGGACGCATCCAACGCAACGCATTCGTTGCCCAACTCCACAATCATCGTTAGACATCGGGGCGAAAACGCCACGTGCAAGGCACCGGACGCTACTCGCTGAATAATCACTGCGTCTGGCACCTTCTTACCGACCGAATCAAATCTTGCGTGGGAGTACGGCTGCGTATGCAGATCCAACTTGGACAAGAGCACCCCAAATGAGAAAATATCGGCCTTCTCGTTGTAGTGTTCTGCCATCATCACTTCTGGTGCCATCCACAGCATGGTGCCGACGCCGGCAGTCATGGTGTGCTCCATTCTCTCTCGCGAAGCACCAATGTCCGTGATTTTTGCATCCAGGCCTTCTGTCAGAAGTACGTTCTTGTACTTTAAGTCGCGGTGGATCACAACCGGTCAATGCTTGTGCGACGTGGTAGGCGATGCGGGTTTTGTTGTAATTGAAGCCTTTCGGATCGCCTCGCTCGTCGTACTGCTTCAAAAGAGCACGCAGATCTCCGCCCGCGATAAATTCCGTCAGTATGCAGAGATCAATGAGAGACCCCCAAGACACGCCTTCAAATCGCACAATATTGGGGTGCGCCAGAGCCGCCATCAGCTTGGCCTTCCCAAGAAAAGCGTTCACTTTCTTCAGATCACTGCGCGCGTCTGATACAACATTTTGATAGCGACGATTTCGTGGTTGTACGTGCCTCGATAGACTTATCCGAATCCACCACGGCAGATGAGATCTTGGATAACAATTTGGTCACGAGGAACTCGTGTCGCTATGATGGCGTTGTCATTCCACAAGCCCGACCCCAACGTCGACGGCTCCGAGTTGTCGGTGGGCCTACCTGACCAAGCGCTGCCTCTTGCGATGAACGGGTGATGAAGGGAAGGTGTATCGGAGCTTTCATCTCTTTGACGTCTTCTCCATAGGCAAAACACCACTGCAAGAATTATCACGACGTCCGCTAGGACTCCACCAGCTATACCCGCGACGGCACCAACAGCAAGACCACTATTCGGCGATGCTGCCGGCGTTCTTGAAGACGACGGCGAAGCGGAGTTGGAATCAACCAGGCTGGAGGTGGGTTGGCTGGCTGATCCTGAGCTAGATTGCCGGAGGTCCGAGTCAGAAGAACCAATCGTTGATGAAGCTGCGCTGGAACTTCTACCAACATCGGAGCTCAAGGTGTCGGTCGTAGACACAGTCGCGGACGTGTTGTACAAAATGAATCCTCCTTCGATACCGTTGAAATTTTTTTTGCATTCCCCGTTGTTAATGTCGGCAATGGAAACATCAAACTCGAAGTAATCAGGGCGTGTTGCACCCGGGCAATTCAGTGCAGTGCTGATTGAACCCATATTTCGGGTCCACGCCAAACCTCCACTCGAAATGGAGATCGTGGTGCTCCTGACGGGCGAGTACCCATCGTACAGTGTCTCGCAGTCGCCGCTGGCTCGGTACGACGCTGTATTCTCGTAGTCCGACCACTCGTTGTCGTAGTAGTAGTTGTACGCCATGTAGGACTCACCGTTGTAGAGATCATCGAGACCAGCCACACGTCCTTCGTGACAGCTCTCTTCCACGTACCCGACAACTGCATTGCTGCTATCATACTGGGCGCCACAACTCTTCCCACTGGAGTCGACCTGTGATGCACACTCATTCCGTCTCTGGATGAAGACACCCGTCGGTGCCTCGCTGCATGAAGAATTTGCGAAGATGCTCCAGAACCGATGCATCCCCGACATAACTCCGGTCGTTCCTTTGAAATGACGACTGAAACCTCGGAAGCTGTCGTCGCTGTGTCTCGTTGGAGAATGAGCCTCAGTAGCTACTGGGCAGCTCAGCGGTGCGTGGTCTTCACCTCCCGTTGTTATTGCTTGCCAAGGGGCACTCTACATGTATACGCGAGCATCTCGAGCGCGTCTTGCTCTCTAGATCCGTCGCTCCGACCAGTTTACAAGCAGGGCGTAGCGAGGCTGCACATTGTTGAAAAGACAAGAGCATGAGGCAATAAACCGAAGGCGGTAAGCACGATATCGGATACTACCAATCCATTCGAGTTGGATACAGTGTAGCGCTGCACGACTCGATCATCAATTAGCCACGCACTTGCCGTCTCTTTCATGTTCGCAATAAAATTCTCGTGGTGCTTGGACGAACACGGCAATCAAGAGCAATCGCAGTGCTTACTGAAGCGTCTCCTCATTGGCCATAATTCGCCCAATACAAACACCAGGTGTGCCGATCCACTCGAGGTTTGCGTCAGTCGCGTTTGGTGGATACGCCGGCACTTGCGAACTTGGCTCGAGGCCCCTCCGCCCGTCCGCTCTCCTCCGCCCCATGCTGCGCCGCGCCCTGTGGCCGCGCGGGTCTCGCTTGCTCCAGCGCCCGTCGACGCGCGCCTTCCACCGCTCGCCCGCCGCCATGGCGCGCATCCTGTGCAGCGACCCCATCGACGCCGTGTGTCCGGAGCTGCTGCGCGCCGCCGGACACGACGTGACGTGCGGCCCCACGGCGCTCTCGCACGCCGAACTGGTGGCGCAGGTGCCGGACTACGACGTGCTGGTGGTGCGCTCCGGCTCCCAGGTGGACCGCCACGTGCTGGAGGCGGCGCACAAGCTGCAGCTCATCGGTCGCGCCGGCACGGGCGTGGACAACATCGACATGGTGAGCGCCACGAAGCAGGGCGTACTGGTCATGAACACGCCCTTCGGCAACACGCTCTCGGCCGCTGAGCTCACGCTGGGGCTCATCTCGGCCGTGTCCCGCGTGGGCCACCCGGCCACTGAGACGGCGGTGCGCAACTCGGAGATCCACGGCAAGACGCTCGGCATCGTCGGCCTCGGCCGCATCGGCCGAGAAGTGGCCACGCGTTGCAACGCCTTTGGCATGAACGTCATTGGGTACGACCCCATTCTGTCCAATGCCAGTGCCAAGGCGCACGGCATTGAGCCCGTGTCGCTGGAGGAGCTCTTCTCTCGCAGTGACTACATCTCTCTCCACGTGCCTCTCAATGCCAACACCAAGCACTTGGTGAACGCGCAGCGGCTGGCGCTGTGCAAGGACGGAGTGAAGCTCGTGAATGGCGCGCGCGCCGGACTCATTGACCACCCGGCGCTGCTGGAGGCTATTGAGAGCGGCAAGGTCGCCGGCATGGCGTTCGACATCAATGCGCCGTCGCCGGCGTCGGACACCTGGCAGAAGCTCGTCAAGCATGAGAACGTGATCGTGACGCCCCACATTGGCGCGCTTACCAAGGACGCGCAGCAGAAGGTGGCGCGCGACCTGGCGTACAAGGTGAACGACGCCCTTGCCGGCAAGTCCTTCAAGGGCGTGCTCAACGCGCCCAACATCGACTTTGGTAAGCGCGAGGAGTTCATGCCGCTGCTGTCGCTCGCTGAGAAGCTCGGCAGCATGCAGGCGCAGTTGCTGGACGACAGCCGCCTCAAACGCGTGCTAGTGATCGCTGAAGGCCCCAAGGTCACATCGTCGGAGCTTTCCGGACAGCTTGTTAAGGGCGTGCTGAAGGGTCTGCTGTCCCACATGCTAGAGGAGGAGGTGACGTTCACGAACGCCAAGCAGCTCGCGGAGGTCATGGGCATTCAGACGGTGGAGCACAAGCACGACGAGGCTTCTGGTAGCAGCTTCTCGGACCAGCTCACCGTCATTTTTGAGAAGGAGAATGGCACGTCGAAGAAAATTACGGGCACAGTGTTCGGCAAGAGCCAACTGCGTCTTGTGTCTTTCGATGACCTTCCCATGGATGCCATCCCGAGTGGATCCATGCTTCTGTTCAACAACACTGACCAGCCTGGCGTGCTGCACAAGGTGACGTCGGTGCTGGCCAAGCACAAGATTAACATTGGTTGCTTCGGCCTGGCCCGCGAGAAGTCTGGCGCCGCTGCTGTCAGTGTGCTGAATGTGGATGAGGCCATCCCGGATGCCGTTATGGATGAGCTGGAGGCTCTCGGTATGCTCACGAACCTTCGTCGTGTGAATTTGCTCGAACTGAACAAGGCCATCCCGGGTGGCATCTGGGAGAAGTTCCTGAAGCCGAGCACCAATGTTGAAGAGGAAGCCGACGCTGGTGAGTCGGGTGTCGAGATTGTTCGTCACCCGAAGCCGCGTGTCAAACCTGCGTCTCCGAACTTCGGCTCTGGACCTTGCAAGAAACGCCCTGGATACTCGCTCGCGGCGATCCCTGAGATTGCATTGGGCCGCAGCCATCGTTCCAAGCTGGGCAAGGGCTTGTTGGAGGAGGCGATTGTGCGCTCCAAGAAGATTTTGAAGCTCCCTGAGGACTACCACCTCGGTATCGTGCCTGCTTCGGACACTGGCGCCTTTGAGATGGCCATGTGGTCGATGCTGGGAGAGCGCCCTGTGGATATCTGCTACTGGGAGACGTTCGGCAAGCAGTGGTTCAAGGACGCTACAACGGAGCTGAAGCTCGAAAACGTGCGAGAGTTCGGTGCGCCATTTGGCGAGCTCCCAGACCTTTCTCAGGTGAATTGCGATCACGACGTGCTGTTCACGTGGAACGGTACTACGAGTGGTGTTCGCGTCCCGAACGCCGATTGGATTGCGGATGACCGCAAGGGTCTGGTGTTCAACGACGCTACGTCAGCTGCGTTTGCCATGGACATCCCGTGGAACAAGATCGATGTATGCACGTTTAGCTGGCAAAAGGTTCTCGGAGGTGAAGGTGGTCACGGTGTTATCATTCTCAGCCCGCGTGCTGTGGAGCGTCTCGAGTCGTTTGTTCCTGAGAACCGTCCGATGCCCAAGATCTTCCGCATGACAAACGCGGGCACGGGTAAATTCCTCAAGGGCATCTTCGAGGGCAGTACCATCAACACGCCGTCGATGCTGTGCGTGGAGGACTACCTCGACGCCCTGCGCTGGGCTGAGAGTATGGGCGGCCAAGACGGACTGATCGCCATCTCGCAGCGCAACCTCAAGGTCCTTGAAGACTTTGCGGCGGATAACTCCAAGTGGTTCAAGTTCCTTGCGGCTGACAAGGAGATCCGCTCCAGCACGTCCGTGTGTCTGCTGATCGACGGCATGTCCAAGGACGAGGTCAAGGAGATGCAGAAGCTGCTCGAACGCGAGCAGGTGGCGTACGACATCGGCTCGTACCGCGACGCGCCTCCCGGCTTGCGTATCTGGTGCGGCGCTACAGTGGAGACCAAGGACCTCGAGGCTCTGCTGCCGTGGATCAAGTGGGCGTACCTCGAGGTTAAGAGCGCCCGGGACACCAAGGCCGAGTAGATGAAGCCCGTATATTGCCAGCCACACGTCGAGGACGAAATGGTAAAGTCTCCACTTATTCTCCGCTTGTAGTTGCCACCTAAAACTAACCCAAGCAAAAAAGTATCTTGCCCTTGTCGAGTTACTGTATCGGAACACGAAAGAACAGCAATTACCAGTAACGCGTGATCTATGTGCTCGAGCTGGACAGCAGTGCCCAATATGTCTGCTAAGAAGGACACGTCCGAAGCGAGTAATTCGCAGCGCATGACGCGACAGAAGACGCGGCGGGCAGGTACAGTATGAAGCAGTCACTCAATAGCTCCGACCCTGTGCTTGTGCTCACTCGGCGGTCTCATGACAGGCGGCAGTGCAGAGGACACGTCCCAGCCAGCAGTCGACAGTATGAACTACACGCCGCACCGCGTGGCCACCCGCTCCGCGCAGGCGAGAGCAGTCCAAGTGTACAGCGCTCCGGCGTACGCGACTCGACAGCGCGGACGCTTTCGGGATGAAGAGAGACGCGAGTGGACGGAGCCTGAGTCCTCCTCCGTGTTCACGAACGCTGCACGACGCAATCCGGACGAGGAGAAGGAGAACACGGACACGAGTCGGGACCCGTCCACGGACAATGGCGAGTCCAGCGGCAATTCGCTCGAGGCGCAGCAATGGAGCGACACGGTGCGTGCGACGGTAAAGGAGCTTGAGGTGTGGCTGGGGGCTCATGTGTCAATTGGTGCGTGCACAGGAAGGGAACAACCGGCCGGCGTCGGCGCAGACGGCGGAGCTTGGAGGAGACGGCCAGACGGAAGTGCCGTGTCGGGTGACGTGGTGTGAACATGCCGGCAAGCGCTTCGGGTTGTGCTGGGCCCACGGAGGAGGTACGTTCGCTCATCCATCGGTCTCAGTTGCAGTGCGTTGCGTGGACTCACTCTGCTGTTGGTTTGTATATAGTGAAAAAATGCTGCCACCGCAACTGTCCCAAGATCGCGCTCGTGACCGGCGAGTTCTGCTCCATCCACGAGCGCGAGATCAGCGCCGGCACGTATTGATCTCAACGAGACAAGCAGAGGACAAGTGAGCAGTTGATCTTGCAACAACTTTTAACTGCACTTCCATTTAGTGATCCCTGTAGGATGCTGACTCTGATCAAGCACAAGTAATGAACAGCAACAGTAGAAAAAGTATCAGCCCCAAGATGTCCACCTGCGTCTTATCCCGAACAATTATTATACTATTGCCTGTCAATTATTGGCAATTATTGCTCGGATCAAAGTGATGCCAACCAGTGCATTATCATCCCAAAAGTGTCAATAACAATGCGTCCATCTCGTGGCGGTCGCAATAATTGGCAGCGCTTCCAGCAGCAGCAATACCGAGACGACCACCAGCGTCGTCCTCCTCCTCCGAGCGTCCTCCAGCGTCCGTTCCAGCCGCCCCATGCGCCCCACGTGCAGCGAGACGTCGTGGCCTTCGTCGAGGCCTTCCGCGCCAACCAGTCGAGTCTCTCGGCGCCGCCCAACGCGCTGACGCTCGACGTGGTGGTGCGCGCCATCTGCAGCCACTTCCGTGCGTCCCAGCGCCGCTTTTCCGGCCGAAAACGCGCCCTTCTAACCATTTTTATTGCTGTTTTTGCAGGTGTCAACACCTTCGAGGAGCTCTTGGGGTTCAGTGCGCTGCAATTGCCCGCGCTCCGACAGCTGCACACGGTGAACCAGCGAGTCTGGACCTTCGTCACGTGCTTCATGCAGAGCCGCCGCATCCACACGCTCTACGAGTGTCAGCAGGCCTTCCTACAGCACGAAGGTCTGCGCTCTTTCCACGAACTCAAGCTCGGCAACTCGTTCCTGCACACGGAGGCGGTGCAGGCGCTGTACCACTCGCCCGTGGCCATGATGAAGCTCACGACCAAGGACGTGCTGAGCGCGCTCAAGCAGTTCGAGGACATGCTGGGCCACGACGCGTTCCGGGCGTCGTCGCACATCGATTTGAACGAGTTCCTGCAGTTCCTGGCGCAGCAGTATCGGCAGCCGAGCGCTCAAGCCATGGGCGTGGCTATTGACCCGGCAGGCTTTGGCGTGTACGTCGGCTTGCTGCGGCGTGTAGCGAACAACGAGATGAAGGAGCTCAAGACGCTGGAGCAGCAGTTCCAGCGTGAAGTGGCCGAGAAGATGTTCCGACTCACCAAGGAGAAATTCAGCGACGACAACCGGAAACAGGCGCTCGACGAGTTGCTGGAGCAGACGAATGCACGCTCCGTGCAGGACAACGACGAACGTTCGCACAAGAGGAGGAACAGCAAGAAGAGCGGCATGCAGTCGCTCTCGCTGGACATGCTGAAGCGCGTGACGGACATTGACGTGTATCTTGACAATGTGCTGCGCCGAAAAGCTGCGGCCGACGCCAAGAGCCCGAACAAATTCCGCAAACCGATTTCGTCGCAGGAAATCGCCGAGACGGACTCCAAGCTTCGTAACCAGATGACTCGGTTTCTTGTGTCGTCGCAGAAGAGCAAGCACCACTCAAGACTAAAGGTGGTAACGTGGGTGATCTGCAGTATCATGGCGAAGACGTATGCAGTGCTCTTGAGCGACGATAAACTGCCAGATGAAGAAGTTGGTGAAGATGAAGGCTCGGAATCTGCAAACAAGATATCTGAAAGCGACAAAGAGGAATGCGATTGTTGCTGTGTGGGCAAAGATAGCTGCACTTGTTCTTGCACTTGCAAGTGCCACGTTGAATCAAGCGACGAAGAGGACGAGGAGGACCAAGAAGCTGCAACTAATGCTAAAGAGGAGTCTACTGCCTCAGGCACGTTAAACAAGTTCCCCGTTATGCCAGCAGATCCGTTTGCAAGCAGACTGGGTAAAATCGCTCCGGAAACAGAAGTAACTCTGGAAGAGTTGAAGACTGAGGTCGAAAGTTTCTTTTCCTCACAGGACGACGAGCCACGTACAGCGAAGGATGTGCTATTGATCCTGTCGTCTCTCGAAAACCATCTAGCTGAGAAATTTTCTGCCAAACCAAATACCGCAGCATGGGCAGGACGGCGCTCCATGCTCGCGGTTCTTGGAGATTTTGTTGACGAGACGGAGGACGACATCAGTGAGAGTGAATCAAGCGCTGGCATCTCGGTCGTCAAATTATTGCGATGCGTCGGAGGGAATGGTAATGGCGCGGGTCCATCGCTTCAAACTAGCGAAAGGCGTCTACAAGAGGTACTACTATTCGTCAGAGAGTGCCGATCTACATTGTCATCATCTTCGCTGCTCTCTTCTCTCTCAAACGAGGAGCAGCGGCAATGGATGGCACATCGGATCGCTGTTGAGCTTGGATGCTCTCGTGCTGAAGACATAGGACTTCCCAGTGTCGACGAAATGATCAAGCTTGCAGATGAAGAACCCGCCAGAGAGGAAGCCTCTGTTGTCAAATACGCTGGCAGTTTCGATCTTGCCCATGGCAAGGGTAACTTGGACGATGCAGTCGCATCCGAGGAAGGTGAGTCAATGCAGCAGAAATTCTTGTCGGAGCAGGCGCTAGAAAAATTGCGCAAATGCCCGTACTTGGTTGATGTGTCGCTGTATATGGACTGGCAAGAGCGTTATGCCCCGTTGTGTGGGTCGCTGCTCTCGTTTATCCGTGTGCATGAAATGATTTTATTTGATCATGCACCATCATCAAGCAACTTTATGTTTGTGTGCTGTTTGAACGGAACAATTTTGCGTGTCAACGAGAAATCGACACCGTCCGATCTAGAGCTACTGCTTACGCGTGCTCAGCAAGCGAGAAGCACAGTGACTGCTAGCCAAGTGGCCATTCATTTATTATCAATGGTGGTGACATGCCAGGGTCAAGCTAATTTCCCTAAGCAGCTTGTTCAAGCTCATTTACGTTCCTACTTTTCCAGCGTTGTAAAGGACAAACCGTCAGGCGTCATCCCCGAACGTTTTGTGCTGGAAGTTTTGCTCGAGACACCGGTTGAATTCGGTGACTTTGTGGTGGGAATGCTGTTGGATGTGATAAGCCAGGCTGCAGGTACAAACGAATGGGGTGTTGCAGATCACGTGTGGAAGGCTTGTAAGAGTGATGCCGAGCGAAAAGCACTCGTGTTCATTTGCAACCGCAGTGCATCGCCACTTTGGACAAGCCAAACGGGAAAGTGGTGTACTGTGCGTGAAAACCTGACGACTACGTACGTCGAAAAGAGCACGGATAATGCGGCAGTGGATATTCGCCAGACTACTGCGGAGATTTCTACTGACGCGGCCACCAATGCCGACGAAGATGAGAGCATGACACCCAGCATCCTCGACACTTCTAATCGAGAGGTGGCACTTGCAAACTTTAACAGTGTGAGTACCTTGGAGAACGAAGGCTCGCCCCAGCCCGATAGTAGTGCTAGCGCGGACAAGTGCCGCTTGTTCATCGAAGATCTGCGCAGACAGCAGTTCGGTGTTGGGCTCCAGATTCTGGATGAGGCAACAACGTCCGTACTGCTTATCCAGCAACAACGTCTGGAGCGTGCGCTCAAGCGACTAAGCGACGAGCTCTACAGCGAAAGCACTCACTTTGTTCTCGAGTTGCTGCAAAATGCTGATGATAACACTTACGATGATGCTGTGGTTCCACTTGGCGATTTCACGTTGACTGCAGACAAGGAGATTGTGTTCTACAACAACGAACAAGGCTTCTCACAGGCAAACATCCAAGCAATTTGTGACGTGGGTGCATCTACCAAGGCAGCGATTGATTCCGAGGCAAGCATCGGCAAAAAGGGTATTGGCTTCAAGAGCGTGTTCAAGGTATCTGATAACCCGCAGGTGCACTCGAACGGATTTCACATTTGCTTTCATGCCAAAAACTCCAATCATGGCACCGGCATGGGATACATCCTGCCATATTGGTTGGATGATACCTCTCACTGGAAGCAGCGCCGCGGTACAACCTTTGTGCTGCCGTTGAACGCCGCATCGACACAGAGGGCGGATGATATTTCGCAGTCACTCATGGCGTTTGAACCTTCCGTATTGCTTTTTCTTCGACGTATTCGTGAGCTCCGGCTGCGTGATTCAGCTCGGGATCACTCCTTACACTTTCTCAAGAAAGAGAAAAGGTTGCTGGCAAACTCACAACTTGTTCAGCTATATGCACAAATGAAGCAAAGCCAAAACAAAGTGGAAGTCGTTCAGCAGAACTGGCTGGTGGTGAAAGAAAAGCTGGACCCGCCGCAGTTGTTCGGCCGTACTCATCCGACTGAGATTGCGTTAGCTTTTCCTCTAGTGCTTCAAAGAGAGGACTCGAGTCAACCAGCTGATCGACCCCCGCTTCAGCAGGTTTTTGCGTATCTGCCGTTGCGCTCATACGGCTTCCGCTTCATTCTGCAGGGAGATTTTGAGATTCCAAGCTCTAGAGAAGCGATTACGAATGGCAGCGACTGGAATGAGTGGATCGTATCCAAGTTTCCGAAGCTGGTTCGTGCTGCTGTAAGCAGCTACGTGTCAAGTGTCCGGGCTGGACAAACGAATAGTGATGACAGCGACAAAACGATCGCAGCCATTTCACACTTGCTGTCATTACTGCCTCTTGAAAACGAAGTGCAAGCTCCGTTCCGAAGCGTGATACCAGAGATCATGCGTGAGCTACGTCAAGTGAAGTGGTTGGCCTGCGCTTCCTCGACGGCATCGTCTCCGAGTGGAGACCTCTTCATGCCTGCAGAGCTGATTGATTGCATCGAGCTCACAGGAAGCGAGACTAGCGAAAACATGGCTTTGCTGATGGAAGCACTGAGTGAAGACGTGCTTGCATCGACGTTTAACAAGCGCTTCTTGCACCCTTCACTTTCTCGTGGAATAACAGCTTTGATGAAGAGTCAGTTGCGGATTGAACAACTTCATTCATCTCATTTGATGCGGATCCTGTCGTTGTCTGCAGAGAAGAACAATATCAACTGGACGGTGAAGATATTGACGCTGCTATCGAAGCTGTGGCGGAAGGATCGCCATGCCAGTTTGCTTCGACAGGAATTGCGGCTTATCAAGTGCTTCCCGTTGCAGCGAAAGAGCAAGAACAATTCTACACGGTGGATTTCGTTGGCAGAAGGTCACGACTCCCTCTTTGTGTCTAGTATTCAAGGAGGTGATGGTATGTCTCGACGCGAGAAATCGTACGAATTTTATGGTGACCTGCGGATTTTGGACGATGATTTCACGATGGAGGTAAACAAGAGTTCAAAGTTGCGCGCGTTCCTGATGAAATATATTGGTATTCATGTTATGGAAGATCATGATTTGATCAGGCATCACATCCTCCCGAAAATGTCAGCGCTGCGCTCGCCGACTGAAGATTCAAGCGGAATTAGCGTTGCAGAACCGGACGTTGGCATTGTGATCGAGTTCGGGAAGTTTTTGTCGTCTCATATGGTGTCGTGTGGCAGTTGCCCAATGCGAGCTGATGTGAAAACTAGCATGGTTGTTGCTACGAGAAATGGTGGCATTGCTGCGGCCAATCGCGCCAACTTATTTGTGATCTTGCCTTCAATATTGAAAGAGATGGCTCAGTTGGTATCGTGGGTGGAAGCGAAAATGGAGATATTTGGTCAAGATGAGGACGTTCTCGCACTTGTTTCTAGTAGTTATTTTGCTGATGTCGATAGTGAGAATGACTTGTCTAAGAAACCTGTGGACACGCCGTGGCAGAAGCTTTTCGTGGACATTTGCGAGCTGCCGCTACTGATTGACGCTGCGAGCCTTAAGACAGACACACGTCTACACTCTGCTATGGAGCAGCTACTGAAGTGGATTGATGCAGAGGAAGACATTGAAATCAAACGCAGCATTTCGATGTGTTTGGCCCAGTACTTCGACAAGCATTGGGGCGCGACTGAGGATGACTGTGATTTGGATGCTACTGATTGCGATGATACACAAACTCGACTTTACTTTTGGAGACAATACCACTGGCTAGAAGGATCCGATGGAGAGTTTTACCGGCCGACTGAGCTATGGCTGCCAGTGGAGACAACAGCTCGATTGTTCACTCGATCCATGGTGACGTTCTGTTCAATGACGTGGAAGAATGAACATTTCTCTAAACGCATTCTTGGCATGAAAGTCGCGCCAACTGCTGCTGATGTGCTTACAGTTCTATCGAGTTGTTCACTTGACCCAGCGTTAACGGCTACGTTGGAGGTGGGTCAAATGATCCGGATGTACTCGTTCCTGTGGGAAGAAAGCCAACGATCTGAAGCCTGTCGTGACAACATCGCTAAGGCATTTTTAAGCAAAATGATGATTTTCGTGTTAACCGGAACGCACGCGCAAGAAATAACGCCTCGCTTTGTTGGTGTCAAGAGCGTCGTTTGGTCGTCGACTACGCACAATGGAGAACTCGTTGCGCTGGAAACGCTGTACCCGAAGACACTATGTGAGTTTTTCACCGAGGTGTGTGGTGTGCAGCACAAGCCTTCGGTTTCTTTCCTATGTGAAATGATCACGGAACAACAAAAACACTTTGCAGGCGAGGGCAGCGACGATGTGTCTGATAAAATGAATATGTGGAAGAAGAAGATGCTCCCGCTTCTTGGAGCGTTGTCTAAGAAGATGAAAAAGCGCTCGTTGTCGAAGACGGAAACGAAGGAGATCAAGCAGACTTTAAAGTCGACTTTGTGGTTACCAGTCCGAAGCATTGGTGAGGCTAGCAACAATCTCGTGTTTTGCTGCTCGAAGGAGCTGCCGGTTCAAGCAGCAACAGATAGCGAGCGGAAGCTGCAGAAACTAGTTTTGTCACTGGCGAAGGAGCTAGCGGCAGATAGCTTCAAGAAACGCAAGAAGCGCAAGGATGAAGAAGACATCAAGATGGTACCTCTTGATGCGTTTGGGGACGATGGGGAACTGGATGCGCTGCTCCGCTTTGCCAAGGTTGGAAACTTGACCAAGCACATCAAAGCCCACGCAAGCGTATGGTGCAAGGCGCTTTGTCGGTTTGTGAAATCTACCCAACTCGACAGCAAGAAGGGACGGAAGAAGCTGATAAAGCTCGAACAACTTTTGGTGAAGGCGTGGGCAAATGCTTACGCAACTTCCTCGTGTTTTGAAGACCCGCAGTTTCAGTGGTGTGCGCAGCATTTGGATCAGTTCTTCCTCACGATTGATGAAGAGCATCGGTGGGCGTCGGCTGCTGAAATGTACATTAACAACCAAGTAGATCTGTCGAAGGACGACTTACAACAACCAGGACAGACTGAACAGCTCCAAGTACTTGGACTATTCCCCTGGGAATACTTCGTGGATAGTGAAGACGACGAGGCGACTCGAGTACAAAAGTTCCTCACAGAGTTCTGTGGTATGAAGCCACTGAAGGATCATTTGCAGTACGAGGTCAGCGTGTTGAGCACGCAACATGCGGCGAGCGAGGCATTCCACGAGAAGCTCCGCTCAGCCTTTGCTTTGTCCCAGCGATTCCTGTTCCATAACCACCGGCATTTGTATGGCAAGCTCAACCACGACTCAATGGCAAAGCTGGCGTCACAGCTTCAATGTATGTTGGTTGATGGGCACGACGGCTTTCAAGTAGTGTATCGAGTCGGGAACTCATTCAGCGTACGTCGAGGAGTTGACGCAATGTCGAACTGCTTTCTTGATGTGCCCAATTCGACACTATACATGCAGTTTGTGACGGGCGACGAGGAAGCGAGTGCGCTCTCTCCGGTGCTGATGGAAATATCGCGAAAACTCTTCGGTGCACAAGTAGCCTCACCTGTGGCAAATCTGCTTTACCTCAGCTTGTTGCAGCCTAACGCGTTCATGAGAGAGAAGTGGCTGGTGGAGACTCAGCTCTTACCACCACTACCTGATAGTGAAGACACGTTATGGGCCGAGCAGTCTGAAGACACTTTCTCTTCTTCAACGTCAGGTGTCGAGAACCGGAAGCGCTCCATGGAAGACGGCGAGATTGCTGTTGAGGAAGGTCCCACGAAAAAGCTGTACGCTCCTTCTCAGCAAAACAACGAAGCCACTCAAGGACCACCCTACCCGCCTTTGCCAGCCTCGACGAACTTCTATAACTCGACTGGAAATGGGCCAAACTATGGCATGCAAGTGCAGAGACCTCTGTACCCTCCACTTCCACCAAACCCAGTGAATGGAAGTGCAGAAGGAGCTCCGTATCACCCGCCGTTTCCTCCATCTTTGTCTGGCTCTGGAATGCAATCACTGTCCTTGTCTAACACGATGACGAAGGAGGAACGCGAAGCTATCGGCCGTTGGGGTGAAGAGTACGTTTTCAACCAGTTGAAGCAGCAGCACGCGGACAGCGAGTCAAACATGACAGTCGAGTGGGTGAACGAAAAGGAAGAGTCTGGATTGCCGTATGATCTCACCGTCTCATCTGGTGGAAAGGTGGTGGAGTACGTTGAGGTGAAGTCTACCCGCACCATGGAGAAGGGAGTATTTGAGATCAGTATGAACGAGTTGGACCAAGCAGCAATTCACGGATCAACTTACTGTATTTACCGCGTCTTCAACGCTGGTAACCCCGCGCTGTGCCGTGTGATCCGCATGAAGAACCCTGTGTCGTTAGTACGCCAACGCAAAATCCAGCTTGCACTCGTAATGCAGTAAGCTTCGTGTTGATAGATTGAATAGAGCTTTGAGACCATTTATCTTGTCAGTCATGAGAGCCATGCAGGTGGTTGCCCCCGTTAACTTTATCAGTTCGTACCATTGTCTTCTTACTCCATCGTATCCATGCCACTGGCGCCGTCGACGATCGTACGTTCGTCACCTTGCTGGTTGTGCATGTTAAGCCTAGAACGCCGATCCTTGTCCTTCTGCAAGCGCGACTGGAATTTGGCACTTGTGATGAGCTCTACGTCCATGTAGCGCAGCTGCGATGCCACCATCACAAGTTTCTCCATTTCCTCTTGCAGCTTCCGAGTGGCTTCGCCCTGTACTTCTTCCTGGTAGGCACCACCATCTTCGATTTGGAGTACAAACCGCACCATTGCTTTCTGCTTATCGATGACAGCATCCATCTGGCCATTTGAAATAAGCGTCAACAGCATCTTTTCAGCAGCCACAGCATCACTGCTGGACATGCCCGCTGCTGCCGCAATCTCCGTCAGTTCAATAGTCGCGTACGTGCGTGTAAGTTGAAGCAGCTTCCTCTGCTTAAATGCCTGCACGACCTGCTTGACAAGACCGAAGTTGCCTTCCTGGACAAATAATTCTTCGTGCTTGGTGACAACTGCCTGCACCGCCGTCAGGTCCTTCTCGACAACAAACGCGTTGGCCAAATCCGCGTATGCCGTGCAGTGATTCTCGACGTGACGCGTGACCACAAAAGGCGTGTACTTTGGCAGCATCACACCGTCACCACGTAGAATAAGCGTCACCAGTAGCAACTTCTTGTACGCTTCAATCACAAACGCACTGAGCGAAAGGGCCGGGGCCGTGATGGCAAGCTGAAAGAAGTCGAGCGCGTCTTGATACCGCTTCTCGCCCAGATACAACAATCCTCCGTAGTATGCGTAGCCCATAAAGTCCACAGCATTTACCAGATGCGGCTGCGAGTGCACTTCCACCAGCGCCCTACCAAAATCGCAATAAAAACATCGTCAGCCACCTCCACTCCTTACCCAAAACAATATCAAAACTTCTCACTCGTCCAGGATCTCCATGGCTGCAAAGTAGCACTTGGCGTCGAGGCATAAATAGAAAAATTGCGCGTGCAGCGGCGTGATCACGTTATTCCCTTGCTGGTGGAAGCGGTGCAGGAAGCTCTTGAGCGGGAAGACCGTCTTGATGCTCTGCTGCATGTCCACGGCCAGTCTCGCGTACTGGTCGCACAGTACACTGATCCTCTTGATCTCCTTAGCAGCCATCGCCACTGGCACTTGGTACAGCAGCTGCGACACTTGCAGCACCAGCGAAGAGCGCTCGTCTCCCAGTTCTTCTTGGTGTCTTGCGTGTTCGAGTTTATTGGCCTTGGCCGACCTGTGGATCATGATACAGAACACGAATATGGGGTATATTAGATTGTAGAGTTTCTACAGATTCAGTACTACAACGTACAGCAGCAGCAAGTAGCTCAGAGGCAGTCGCTCGACCGTCAGCGCCTCGTAACGCAGCGCCACGTCCAATTGGGCGATGGAAGCGGCGCGGACGGCGGCTGTGAGCTCCTCTCCGCCCAGCGCTTGCACCAGCGTGGCGTCCGCTTGCTTGCGGTCCACGATGCCGTCGTTTACGCCCTCCTCGGGCGTCAGGAGCGACAGAATCGGCTGCAGCGGCCCCCACTCCATGGCGAATTGAGTCTTCCGAGCCAAATCTTCTTCTGATTGATGTGAAGCTACATGGTGTAAAAGGGATGTGGTGGAGATGCTACACTAAGTGCGATCGTGTTCTGATGGGTAGACGAGACAGATAGTCAGCACCAAATGGCTCGTACTAAGTACGAGAGCCGGACCGCTGCTTCAGAAGTGAAGCGTTGGCCGCACTAGCGAGATGGCAGTGGGGCTGGAGAACGCTCGGGAGCTCGTGGATCAGCCGCTCAAGGGCCTGGGCGAGCTGTACGAGAACTCGCTGAAGGCCATGCTCGTGTGCGGCTTGGAGTTTTACCTGTCGGCGTCCCTCGTGGCGTCCTTTTTCCAGTGTCCTGATGAGAGTGTGCAAGCGGAACAGGAGCTGCAGACGCTCTACACGCTGGCGTGGGTGCCCCTCGCGCTGTCTACGATGTTGGTGTACGGACCGAAGCTCTCAAGCTCCATCTTCCCATCGGTGGAGAACTTCGAGCGCAACATGCTGCGCTGCAAGATCCTCACGTGGATCTACGCCTTCTGCTTCCTCATCTGGGACCCAGACATGGTCGTCAAGACGGGGCCGTCACTGGGCGTGTCCATTCTTTTCTGTGTTACTGATGTGGGGCGATTCGTCATGGACATGAAGCACTTGACGGACGTCGAGTACGACGAGAACGGCAACTCGTTTATCATTCGGGACCAACCGTCTCAGCTCCCACCGCCACAGGAGCAAAACCGGCAGCAACAGCAGCAACAGCAGCAGCAGCAGCAGCAGCAAAGCCAGCGTCAAGATCAGCAACAACATCGACAGGTTCAGGAGCAGCGCAGACCGTCACAGCCACAGAAGGAGGAGAGTTACACTGTGCACGTCATTGGTGGAGCTTCACCAAAGTCTGCGCGTCGACAGTGGCAAAACAGGCAGCAGAGCGCTGCTCAGCTGCAAGACAATCGCCTGCCGGAGAGGTCATCACAAGAGGAACAAGAGCAGCAACAAGAACCCCCAGCTCCACTTTTTGGAGCAAGCAACAAACCTGGCAGTCGGCGAAGGCTTGGTCAGTCACGCAAGGGCAAGCGGAATTTGGATTTGGGACTGGATGAGTCTCCGTCCGCCATCAAAAGTGAGTACGTGGCTGTCCTAGACCCGGACGCAGAGAAGGAGGCAGCTGAGCTTGTTGCCAAGAAATCCTTCACGTATGAGTTTTAGAGTGACTTGTTGAATTAGTGTAGCGTTACTACTGTAGTATTACATTAATCGTATAAAACATTCAACATCTTCCAACTGCCACTAGGAAGCTCTAACAATTTCACCATCCAACAGCTCGATATGATTCTCAGCGTGCCTTCCTAGCCATGTCACCACGTGATCTGCTCGACCTCGTCGAGCTGAATCCATTGCATTGGCAACCTGCTCAGGCACATCGAATTGCTCAGGAAGGTGGCTCAAAAGCCACCTTACAGTGGCGAGCTGACCAGCATACGCGGCGTGAGCAAGAGCACGTGATGTGCAACCTTCAGTGCGTTCGGAATACAGGAACTTCAGCAAGAGCACATTACCATTGCGCGCAGCGGCGTTCATTGCATCGGTACTGCAGCCCTCGTCACGGTGCTCATGAAGCCAGCGCACAACAGCCAGGTGTCCATTCTCTGCTGCGTGATCCATAGCTCGTGAAGTACAACCCTCCGACCGATTCTCGTGCAAGAAGACAACGACATCTAAGTATCCACCCTTTGCGGCAAGATCCATCGCATTGGTAGTGCACCCTGCGCTCGTGTGCTCGTGCAACCAGCGGACTACGTCCAAGTGCCCATTGCATGCTGCCAGGTCCATTGCCTTCGTAGTGCAGCCTTCGCTTCTGTTTGCCAGTAACCACTTCACCACATCAAGGTACCCCCTAGCCGCAGCACCATCCATCGCAGCACTTGTACATCTTTCGATCTTGCTATCATGCAACCACTGCAGCACACTCAATTGGCCACGAGAAGCAGCGTCGTCCATTACATTTACCCGCGATAGCTGGAACATGGCGGTGTAGTGTCTGTATAGCCACTTCAGCACCTCCAAATGGCCATTCGCAGCGGCATCACGCACACCCACACTCGTACATCCTTCTGCTCGATGTTCATACAGCCACTGCATCACTTTCAAATGCCCATTCGCGGCAGCACCATTCATCGCCGCTGCCGTGCACCCTTCCGTGCGGTGTTCATGGAGCCACTGCACCACTTGCAGCTGTCCGTTCTTGGCCGCCAGATCCATCGCAAGACGGGAACAGCCCTCCGCCCTGTGCTGGTGCAGCCATTTCACCACCTCCAAATGTCCATTCGCTGCTGCTCGATCCATCGCATGCACTGTGCAGCCCTCGTCTCGATTATCATGCAGCCACTGGACGACAGCCAAGTGTCCGAACTCCGCGGCGCCCATCATGGCGTCGTAGGTGCAGCCCTCGTCTCTATTATAGTGCAGCCACTGCACCACATCCAAGTGGCCGTTGGTCGCCGCTCTGTCCATTGCAGCGGACGTGCAGCCTTCCTGTCTATTGTTATGCAGCCACTGAACGATCTCCAGTTGTCCGAACTCGGCCGCTGTAATGAGCACAAACACGGACACGCGAGCGTCAGGACGATACTGTTGCAGCCACTGGATGGCCGCTAAGTGTCCGTGCTTGGCCGCCTTCCCCATGGCTTCGTCCACGTTGATTTCCTGCGTTAAAACCCCGCGCCGCTCGTTTTGCGCCAGTCGCTGCAGCAGATGCAGCAGTCCGTAGCGCGCCGCACGCATCACCGTCCAGCGCGGCGACTGGTCCACCAACGAGTCCACCTCTTCCACTACATGCGGGAGCGCTGCCAGCTGCGGACACGCGCCCAGCGCCACACGCACACACGTCAACGGCGCCGCTTCCTCCGCCTCCATGACGTGTGGATCAGTAGCAGAGTGATGGTCACTTCGTATCTTAGCGGAGTCGATCCGAGGGCTAGGGGACGTATAAATAACCTGTACCCGAATTTCGGTACCGCTCATATTTGAGTGAAGCAAATGCGGGTGGCCAGCCCGGGAAGAGAAGCGCCCTAGTGAGCGAGCGCGACACTTTCGAGAACGGGTCGTGGGGACGCAGTCGTCCGCCTACCGCGTCCCGAACCGCGCACTCCCGCCCCTCCCCTCTTCCTCCCCTTACGCCCCCTCGTCGTCGGCCATGGAGGCGCCCCAGCCCACGACCTACTGCGTGTGCCAGCAAGCGGATGGCGGTGCGTTCGTGCGTGCGGAATGGTTCTTATCTCGTACTTAACTGATATATATCCGTTATGTGGTGTTTGGTACGTAGCTGGGATCATGATCGAGTGCATCCGCGGCTCCGGCGGCTGCAACGGGTGGGTCCACCCAGCCTGCTGCGGCCTTATCCTGACCCAGGAAGAGCTCGAGGCGCTCGACTCGTACGTGTGTCCGCTGTGCGAGAAACCAGACGACGACTTCACCAAGGTCAAGACATTTAACACGGCGCTGGCCAACCAACAGGCTAAGCGCGAGCGCAAGCGCAAGCTGCAGGCGGCCGCCGACAAGGACAAGAAGGCGGTGAAGAAACCCTGGATCTGCGAGGCCTGCCAACACCCCAATCGAGACCGACGCACGAAGGAGTGCGAGGCGTGCCACATGCGGCGCGTCATGCCCAAGAAGACGCACCACAAGCACAAGTCTCATCATCATGAGCTGGACGACGACGAGAAGTCCCGACGACTGGCGCAGCAACTGCAGGACGAACGACGCCACAGTCAACGAGCGGTGAACAAGAAAAGGAAGTCGTACCACGTGCCCAACTCGGACGAAGATATCGGCAGCTCGGACAGTGACACCTATGCCAAGAAGTACGTTAAGAAGCACAAGAAGCGTCGACAAGATGACGACGACACGGAATCCGACGAGGCTGAGTTCCAACTGGACACCAGCAAGCTCAAGGATGTCAAGGAGACGAAAGAGCAGACTGTGGCGACGAATATGGTCATCGACAAGATCATGGGTGTGCGACAACGGGAAGTCGAGGAGCCTGCCCCGGCGCAAGACGCAGACTCGGCGAGTGCCAACTTGTTTGCGAATCGACCCAGTACGACGTCGATTACAGAGTACCTCATCAAGTGGAAGGGCTTTGCTTACATGCATGCCTCGTGGGAGACAAAGCAAGTGCTGCTCGATCTGGATCCACTTACGAACAAGCAAAAGATCAAGCGCTTTCACGAGAAGGAGCAGCATCGCTTTCAACACCCGCATCGTCAAACAGGTGATTTGGATGAAGACTCCCTTGCCGCTGACGAGCTCGAGTACTTCAATCCCGAATATTTGGAGATTCACCGTATTATTGCTCACCGACAGGATACGCCGATGCCCGCCGACCCCAACTTCCCCGATGCCCCTGTGGACGATGGCATGCGCTATTACATAAAGTGGCGCGTTTTACCGTATACCGAAGCCACGTGGGAACGTGCATGCGATATCAAGGACGATGCTGCTCTTGCCAAGTACAAAGCATCGATAATTGTTCCTGATGAGGAAATTTGGAAAGCAAGACCGCGCCCGAGCATACGAGAATACCGCAAACTGGAGGAGTCCCCAAAATTTGGTGAGGACCAGTCGCTTTCATTGCGCGCCTATCAGTTGGAAGGTTTGAACTGGCTGCTTTGGAATTGGTACAACGAGCGACCAAGTATCTTGGCAGACGAAATGGGCTTAGGCAAGACCATTCAGACTCTCTCATTTTTGAATCTTCTTCGTGATGACCCCAAGATCAAGATCCGCGGACCCTTTTTGATTGTGGCGCCTCTGTCACTGATTGTACAGTGGCAAAATGAATGCGAAACGTGGACTACCATGAATTGCGTCGTGTACCACGGCAACAGCGCTGCGCGCGAGGTTATTCGCGACTTCGAATTCCATTACCTGGACGAGAAGGTTCATGCAGACAAGAAGAAACCCTACCGCTTTAACATTCTTGTTACTACGTACGAAGTGGCGATTAAGGACATTGCCATCCTCTCTAAAGTTCACTGGCGCTGCCTCGTAGTTGATGAGGCACATCGATTGAAGAACCAGTCCTCACGGCTCGTTGAGCAGATGCGTTCATTGCGTCGCGACCACTGTGTACTTCTCACGGGCACCCCATTGCAGAACAAGACTGAAGAACTATGGGCATTGCTAAATTTCTTGGATGGAAGGTCTTTTCCCAGTGTGGCTGATTTTCTCGAGAAGTTTGGTGATCTCCATGAGGCTCAGCAAGTTGCTGACTTGCACAAAATGCTCAAGCCGTATCTGCTGCGTCGAGTGAAAGAGGATGTCGAGAAATCATTACCTCCAAAGGAGGAAACTATTGTTGAGGTGGAACTTACACCTGTTCAGAAGCAGTGGTATCGCGCGATTTACGAGAGAAACACTGCGTTCCTGAACCGTGGAGGCAACCCACGTAATGTTCCGAACTTGATGAATGTTATGATGGAGCTACGCAAGTGTTGTAATCACCCTTATCTCAATAACGGTGTCGAGGAGATTTTGAACGAAGGGTTGACGACGGATGCGCAGCGGCACGAAATGATGGTGAAGTGCTGCGGTAAGATGGTTCTCATTGACAAGTTGCTGCCACGGCTAAATGATGGAGGGCACAAGGTTCTTATCTTTAGTCAAATGGTGCGGGTGTTGGACATCATCGAAGATTATTTGCGCTACTGTGGACACCTGTACGAGCGATTGGATGGTAATATTCGTGGCAATGACCGCCAAGCAGCAGTGGATCGCTTTGTAAAACCCGAATACAAGCGATTTGTAATGCTGCTGTCGACCAAAGCCGGCGGTTTGGGTCTCAACCTGACAGCTGCAGACACAGTCATTATTTTCGATAGCGATTGGAATCCTCAAAATGACCTTCAAGCTCAAGCTCGTGCGCATCGTATTGGCCAGACACACTCGGTGAAAATTTATCGTCTGATCACCCGAAAAACCTATGAGATGCACATGTTCCACAAGGCCTCGCTAAAGCTTGGACTAGATAAGGCCGTGCTCACGCACATGCGCCGTGAAAACGAGGAGGAAGGGGGTAAGAAGCGAAACAAGAGCTCCAAGGCACAGGAAACGAAAGAAATCGACGAGCTATTGAAACGTGGTGCCTATGATGTCTTCCGTGACGATGACAGTGCTGGTGAACAGTTTTGTGCGCTTGACATTGACCAAATCTTGCAGCGCTCATCTCAAGTTATTCAGTACACTGAACAAGCGCAGTCAAGTTTCTCCAAAGCAAGTTTTGTATCCGCCACTACCTCTGACGACGTGGATCTGGACGATCCGGATTTCTGGAAGAAGGCTGTGGGGCTGACAGAACCCGACCCAACAGAAGCAGAAGACTTGCTACCGCAGCAACGCAAACGTACTCGTGTAGCTCGCTTTGGTGATGGCGGCAGCTTCTCTGATGGCAGTATTTCAGATGACGAATATGAGCAAGAAAAGCGTGAAAAAGAGAGGGAAGAGCGTGAAAGGCTCGAGGAGAAGAATACACCTCGTGAATGGACTCAGAATGGGCGTGATCGTCTGCAGCGTGCCCTGATGCATTATGGCTTTGGTCGCTGGGAAATCATCCGAAGCCAGAGCGGCGGTAGTCGCTCCGTGAACGAGGTGGAGCGCTTTGCGCGCGGGTTTATTTATGTGTCGGGCTTAGCCTGTGATCAACGCAAGGATGATTCGGCATTTGTGAAGGCATCAATTCACGCCGCGACGCTTGCTCAAAAGGAAAATATGATCAACGAAGAAGAGCTGTCAGCCGTTCTCAAGGAAGAGGACTTCGTCCTCAAGTCTAAACAAGGAGGCGGTCGGCGTATGCTTGTTCGGCTGGATATGTTGCAAAGACTACAGCGGTTAATCACCACGGCTTGTGATGTGTGCGATACTTTGTACAAGGACGAAGTTGATAGCTCGAAACCCAGACCCAAACCCACTGCTAGCCTGGATGAACGTGCCAGGTACTATGGTGTTGATAAGCTGATCCCACATATTGAATTGGTGGACGTGGGTGAGCGGCCAGCATGGGCGCAGATTACACCATGGTGGAATGAGGAGGCTGATCGGAACTTGCTGATGGGCGTTTTTCTTCACGGATACGGCCGTTGTGCCCAGATTTTGGCAGATCCTCGATTGTACTTTGCTCGACTTCAGAAGGCAGCTAATGCTCAGCATGAGAGAAGTAACGGGGCCAGCACTGGCCTAATTAATGGCACTCCACGGCCAGCCGACCAAGTAAGTATTGTGGGAAATTCGAAAGCCGACGTGGATATGAGTGATTTTGACTCCGGAAGTGCGACGAGCTCTGCAAACGGTGATGGTACTCCCAAGAGTAACGCCAATTTTATTAAAACTGAAACTAGTAGTTCAGGATCCGCCAGCACGTTTGCAACTATTGCTGCGACGGGCAGTGCGTTCAAGCAACCGGAGGTGCAGCATATGAATCGCTTGCTGAGCTGGCTTCTGTCTGCGGAGGAGATTAAACGGCGCCACGAAAAAGATCGGTACAAGAAGGAGCGCTTATCTATAGAGCAGCGGCGCCAGGTTACTCAGGAAATGCACGCGCGTTCCTTGATGTTGCGTCGTCTGGAGCTGAAGGCCATGCAGCTTGCGCAGGTGGATATTCTTCGACACTTGGCGGTACTACACAATTCGCGCCAGCTTCCAGATGCTGCACTAGCCAATGCAGCTCCACAACACCGTATGAAAAATTCAGACTGGACTAAGGAAGAGCGTCGCTCCTTCGCGTACATGATGGCTCTCCACGGCGCCCCACGCATTCTGGCCAAACGTGCTGTAGTTGGCCCTGATGGAAGAGCGGCACCGTCGATGCTGCCGTTTGTAACGGAGCAAGCCCGGGACTTTTCCTGGGACACAGATAGCATTTCGTGGCGTAACATTGTGGAGTGGGGCAATTTGAACAAGACTGCGACGCTCGCACGTGCCTTCTACGAAACAAAGTTTGCTCCCAAGTGCCGTGAAGTTGCTCGAATGCGAGCGGACCCGCTAGGATCAGATCAACGTGCGGTGGCCTTGGGAGATCTGATCGGCATTGAGT
Source organism: Phytophthora cryptogea (assembly GCA_000468175.2). Taxonomy (NCBI): domain Eukaryota; phylum Oomycota; class Peronosporomycetes; order Peronosporales; family Peronosporaceae; genus Phytophthora; species Phytophthora cryptogea. The sequence goes on from KV744154.1 coordinate 89,424, forward strand.
TCGTGGATGCTTTTGAGGGAGTGCTGGCACATGGACTTAAAGCTCGTAACACAGCTTGGGTGACAATGCGGCGTACGCAGCTACTTGAGGATGTGCTGGATATCCTGTCGACCAAACAAGGTGCCCTTCACACTTTTCTTCGATCCGGACAGGAAAGTCTGGTTGCTGAGATGCCAGTGTGGTGGTGCCCGTGGATTCATGACCTTGGCGTCTTTTATGGCATGGCCCGCTATGGCGTCTATGGTTGGGAGCGAATGATGCTGGATCGTCAACTACCGTTCCATCGCCAGGCACGTGAGCGTCACATTCGAGCGGTGTTCCTTGAGGGCACGCCAACGTTCCGCCCACTCTATCGCCATCATTTTGACTCGATCACCGATATGAATGCTTGGTTCATGCGCGTGATGAACGAGTTCCCGTCGTTCTCAATACTAGAACGCAAGATCGAGACTATTTGTGCTGCTGTACTTGAGGAGTACGGGGCATCAGCAGAGCGCTACGTGGAGCCAGAAGATCGGCGAGAGTTCAGCCTGTCTCCACCAGGTAACTGTTTCGAGGAGCTCATTTTTGCGCACGTGAAGCAGGAGGAGGAATTACTTCCGAGCATTGAGCCGCTTACAGGAGAGCCAGAAAGTTCTGCTTCTTCCTCGTCTCCGCCAGCAGCACTTGCTGCCTTTTTGAGCGAGTCACAAAGCCGTCGTGACGAGTATTTACGTGCCGCGATTGCTTCGGATTCTATCGGCTCGGAACGGTCGAAGCCTACAGCGCAGCCTTCAGCTGTGGCCGCCAACGGGGACCAAGAGAAGAGCCAACAACAAGAAGGCGACGGGGAGGAGCGACAGCAGGCATCTGCATCGCAGATCCCAATTCAGATGCTGGTTTCGTAGACTGGCTAACAACTACGCAAGACTTCAAAGTATCAGGGTAAGTGCTGCAAGATAATAGAAAGCCGTTCTTGTCTATTGCTATTAAGGAGTTTGTTAGCTTATTCTTTCTTTGCATGTGTGAAGGCTCCAGGCTTCGGCTTCATTATATTTTCTTCCGAGTTCTTGCGCGAGCGTCGACGCTCTGCTTTTGCAAGTAGCAAAGCTCGTCTAACTTTCTTGCGGATGTAGTGCCAAGCTGTTAGAGCAATGACAGCAAGAACCGAGAGGATGGCCACAACACTAACAGTATATCGGCGCCAAATGCTCGGAACGTAAATTTGAAGATGGCAACTCTGGAAGTTCCCGTCGGCGTCTTCTATTCCTTGGAAGCCATCGACACAGTCGCGAGTGCCGTACACGTAGCCCGCTGGAATGGATCGGTGAAAGGGATCTTGCCATGGTTTTTCACACAACTCACCTGTCGAGTCGCAGAGTGCTTTGTCGTATCTCTGTCGACACAAACACGTGCATTTCATGGGAAGCGTGCAATTGCCTTGACCGACTAGCGCGCCATTGACCAATTCTTTGCCCCATCGACCACCTCCAGTACCACACGGATCCGTACGAAAAGTTTCGACCTTGAGCTCGTCCACAGTGAAAATTGTTGGTCGAACCGATGCCGTGACTGTCTTGGACAGCTCACAGATTGGCGTAGCACAGTCGAATCCGGTCCAGCCTTCAGCGCAGGCACAAACGTCTGGGGCAACACAGAGACCACCGTTCTTGCAGCGATAACAACCGTCACCACTACTTACAATACTGCTGGCCATGTTATCAATGGCGGCAGTGTCTCCACTTGTGAGATTGAGATCGTCAGCCACGACAGTAGCATTGCAAAATGGATCGAAAACGCCTTGGATGCAAATGGGCAGCGCACAATCCGACCCAAAGTACCCGGTAAGCCCCGTCGGTGACGTTGAATAATGCTCGTGCAACGTAGACTCGACCGTGATACACCGACATTGATCCTTGAAAACGCAAACCCCACCATTACGACAGCCAGAAGACACCAACCCGTACCTGTCAGCCTTCTGGAATCGACAAAGAGGGATATTGCAGTCAATACCAGCCCAGCCATCACCACACGCACACTCGTCTGGAGCTACGCAAGCACCAGAGTTGAAACATTCAAAGACCCCTTCACCTGGAGTCGAGGTGCCATATTCCCACGTGATTTCGTCCACCTTCGTCACGTTCACGTAGTTTGTACGAACGATTCGGTTCGTCCCGTTATCACTTTCGATGTCGCCTTGCTGCCAAACCACGTTCCCACAAAGGAAGCTGTCGGATACACGTGCGACGTTGAGGTCATCTCGGTAGTCGAGAAGGTTTTGAATCTGCTGAGTGGTGGTGAGCGAAGCATTTCGCGTTGGATTGGGCTCTGGATCGCCCACAGAACAGCCACTTTGAAAGGTATGACCGTCATTGGCAACGAGTTCAACATCGTATTGAGGACACCGATAAGTTTCGCAGTTTCGAATGGCAGTAGCGCTGTCGTAGTTTCCTCGTAGCGCACGAAAACCGCTGGACGAACGAGACTCGACATTCAACACGAATTGTTTTGCCTGGATGCAGATAGGAGTGTTGCAGTCGTAGCCCGTGTATCCTGTGCGCTGCGCTCGTCCATCAGGAAGCTGGAAAACGGGTTTGCCACCATTTTCGCGACCATCCCGCCAGTTTGAGTCCCATGTGACGCACTCACACTGGTCGGGCGCGATACACGTGCCGTTGTTGCGGCATTCCTGAGCGCAGAGCGCGATCGAACAAGTTGCCCCTGACCATCCTAGTGCACACGTACAAGTGTTTGGGAGAGTGCAGTTGCCTCCATTCAGGCACTTCTGAGCGCACAAAGGGGTCGAACAATCTTTTCCGGACCACCCAGCAGCGCACTCACAGACACCAGGGGCTACACACGTACCATTATTGAAACAACCACGCTCAACTCGGTCTACGCAGTCACCATAGACTGATGAGTTCCAGAAACCTAAACGTACAGCATCTTGCGCTGTATACGTGACTTGCGGTCGGTACGATGCATCCGTATCGACAACGAGAACACCTAATTGGTTTGACAAGAGGTCCTTTGCGAGTTGTCCCGAAGAACAAGTCCGGTTGAATTCGAGAAGACAGACACCTTTCTGCCAAGCTTTACCAGATATATAGCTCCAAGTGCCTCCACGTTTCCAACCTTCACGAGTATCATCAAGTGGTGGTTTCGAGAGAGTGTAGAGTGGTGGCCAAATCATTCCCGTCCAATGTGTGTGATAGTGACCATCAGTGGACAATTCTCGATCCATGTAGCGCGAATAGTAATTGGGATGGTTGAAGTAGTAGGTTGGAGATCCATCGGGTGTTGCTGGTTTTTCCCACTGCGTGATACTGCGGATCGAACATGCATAACCTCCTTGTGTTGGTTTGTATCGCACTCCACCACGAGTTTCCGAAGTGACTGTGACTTTTGTGTACGCAATTTGCTCGACTGCTGCCGTATAAGTCGGATTCGAGACTGGTTGTCGTGAATGGGTAGCAGTAGCAGGCTCGGCTGCTAGGTAGGTGTTCTGGTTGGGTGAATAGTATCCTCGTGAACAAACAGGAGTTCGGCAATCAAAACCGGCCCAGCCGGCAGCACACTCACACACGTCTGGAGCCACGCAACTTCCTCCATGAGCGCAAGCATATACACCTTGAACAATTCGCCTGCGCTCAACGAGTGCTACTTGGCGATCACTTGTTAGAAGAAAAGGTGGCGAAAAGCCCACTTCCGCTTTGGAAATTCCTCTCCAAGGTGACGTAGTATCCCAACCGTACGGCTTGACTGGTGAAAAGCGAAAGAAGTCGCTCGTTTCATTGAGCTCCGAGAGATACTGGAATTGTGCTAGTGCGTCGTCCCCCAATTCAAGAAGGAGACAATCCTCAAACTTTTGTGGCGTTTGTGCCGCTGCTGCTAACCCACTTGATGCATTCACGACAGGACTGGAAGTGGAATACAACCGATGAAGACAGTCAAATTCACCAGTCTCGGAACACCACCGAGCAAAATCACAAGGCACATAGCTCTCCACCGAAAGCGGTCGAGAGAGTGCATTGGTATATCCACTTGGATGAGGCACAAAATCACCTTGTGGACATATCGGAAGACTGCAGTCAAATCCGCTCCATCCAGTAGCACACAAGCACGAATCGGGTGCGGCACAACTTCCTCCATTTTGGCAAGTCTGAGTGCACACTGGAACACGACAATCGGTTCCTTTCCAAGCAGTCGAACATGTGCATGTGTTGGGAGCTGTGCAATTGCCTCCATTACCGCAAGTTTGGAAGCACACCGGAGTAGTGCAATTGGCGTCAAACCATCCTGAAGCACAAGAGCAGGTGTCAGGCGCTGAGCAAACACCTCCGTGAGCACAGGTTTGTACACAGGTTGGTGTTGTGCACGCTGGAAGTCCTCCGTATCCAGGTAAACAATCACATTTATCAGGACCCACACAGACTTGTTGAGCACCACAGCTTGTAGTGCAAACAGGTATCGTACAATCATCACCAGTCCAACCAGAAGCACACGTGCACATGTCAGGAGCTGAGCACACCCCTCCGTTTTCACAAACCTTGGCGCAACTTGCAGAAATCGCTCGTATACGGTTGTTACCAGCGTCAGCAACGTAGAGAAAATCTGTGCGTGAAAGTGAGCGGCTTCTAGCGATGTCAAGTCCAGCAATTCCGAGAAACCGAGCTGCAAGTGGAGGTTGGGCATCAAGATAGCCACATCCGTCTTGCTGGGATCCGAGTGGGGCATTTGGTGCACCTGCGATGGATTGAACCTCGAGTTTTGGACGCAAGTATGCTTTGGCACTGAAAAGCCGAGCGCGATCGCCCTCTGGTGTTGGTACATCGAGTGAAGTTACGCCATTCGCGGTGGAGCCGATTGTTGCTGATGCCTTCGCTGGTAATTGCGTGCCCCGTTCTAATGTAATTGTTATAAGTCCTCCTTGTGCGGCCACTATCACACCGCTGTGGATTGCGGCGAGGCAAATGGAGGATACGTCGCTATAAAGTCCAGAGCCGAACACTTTGGCTGTGGTGCCTGTAGTAGCACAACCTGGCGGACAACTCACCTTGATAGTTGTGCCGTACTCCAGATCTTGAAACACGTCAGGGATGACAGCTTTTGTGGTAGGGTCTCGTAGTGGCAATGCTAAATCACCTTGTACAAGCTCATCGGCCGGTGGCGTTCCTGTGCAGTCTTTCAAAGTTCGACCAGATACTGCAGCACCTTGGACAGGATCGTACTCTTCGCGTTGGAGATAGTTGTGAAAAATGTTGTTGGCCGCTGGTGATGTCTGTAGAAACAGTTCATCCACTGGCTGTTCGTATGACGCACAACCACTTGGACGAAGCACTTGTGTAGCTCGAGTCGAGCAAGTTACCGATCGTGAAACTAGGGGAGCGGGTGATATCTGCCGAATCGTGCAATCTGTGGAGCTGGCAGCGTATACTCTTCCATCAGCAGCAACAGCAACTCCTGCAGGTGCATTGAAAGTTGCCTCGTTGCCTTCGCCATCGATGTGACCTGGTACATTCGATCCAGCCAGAGTTACCACACGGTTAGTCGACGTGACTGTCTCAATGGTAGATGCCGCGCCGCCATCGTACGTGACACGACGGACTCGATGACCTTCAGTAACTGCTAGCGTACGCGCAGGACCTATCGCAATTGCTCGTGGACTTTCAAAGCGGGCATCCGTCAAACTCCCGTCTCGAAATCCACGCTCACCACGCAAACAGGGCGGCAAGCAGCCTGGTGTATCTGCGTCCTCCGAAGGAACAACACCACCAGCAATTGTATGTGTAGTTCCGTCTGGATCCACGCGCCGTATCAAGTGATTTCCTGTATCTGCGACGAATACTACGCCATTTTCATCGACTGCAACGCCCATCGGAGAGTCGAACCGAGCACCAAGAGGGTCGCCGTCTGCCAGACCAGCGTGAGGTTTTGAAGGTTCCTTCGAGATCCTGACAGTCTCCACTCCAGCGCCACAAAGACCGGATAGACAGGTCACCACACCGTTTTTGATCTGCCGGATGCGGTGGTTGCCAGTGTCTGCCACGAACACAGTGATCGTTGCTCCGGCGTTCGTTTCCAGCACAGCAACATCCGAAGGGTACGAAAACCGCGCGGCGGACAGTGCCGCGCCATCCGCAAACCCTTCAACCCCATCGCCTGCCAGCGTGGTCACCATATTCGTCGCTGGATCAATCCTCCGTATCCGGTGGTTCGCTGTATCGGCAACGTACACGACGCCATTCGAGTCCACCGCCACGCCGCGCGGATGGTTAAACCTAGCCGTGACCACCGGTCCATCCAGGAACCCAGCGGTGCCATCGCCCGCAACAGTTATGACTCTTCCCTGAGCCCGTCCAGACGCTCCGAACGCCGGCGAATAGCTCCAAATATCCGACGCGCTCGCGTCGTTCGCCTTCCTCATCGGGTGCGCTCCTCTGTTGGTCAAAGCACCGGACTGCGTGCCCCAACACCTCACATCACACTGCGAAAAGTCCGTCGTGAACGGCGAAATGCATGCACCACCCGACAGAAACACACACAAGTGCGTGGCTGCTCCGTAGTCGTAGCGGTGGCGTCCGCCCACAGCCCACGGGACGTCCGACACGGTCGGGATATTGGTGGGCAGAACCGACCACGGAACCCCTTGCAACTGGAAGGCGCAACGGTCGCCGCTGTTGCCGTTGCAGTCGAACTCCTCGCAGATATGACACTTGCTCTGCACGCCGAAGACGGAGCATTGATGACGGATGTCCTGGTCGTTCGGGTTCGCTCTGCCCTGCCACTCGAGCGTCTGCGTCGGTTGTTTCTGGTAGGCAAAAGGCCATTGCGGATTACGCGCGCTCTCACACCACGGCTGCGTCGTCCACGTACGGCGCAATACGGCGCACTCTACAAGCACAACAGACAAGAAACTCACGAGCAGAGACTTCATGTGCGACTTGTGATACGTTTGTGCGTCGCTTCAAGATCAGTACGAACTTAAGACGTACAGAACCGGAACGATATCGAAAGCGAACTTAACTGCTGACCACGCGCAGCCAGTGCTTTAAACATCAGTATTGAATTTGCTCTTTGAGTAACAACATGAGCGCGACCAAGGACGACGTGAAGCGGCGCCAGGTGATCGTGATCCTGGAGCAGGCGGCGCTGGAGACCGTCAAGACGTCCAAAGGCTATCAGCTGCTCAACTGCGACGACCACAAGGGCATCCACAAGAAACTCAACCGCGAGGCCAGCCAATCGCGGCCCGACATTCTGCACCAGGAGCTTATGGCGCTGCTCGACTCGCCTTTGAACAAGGCTGGCTACCTCAAGGTCCGCTCCTGTAATTGTAGTATACTACTTGTAGTACTATTTCTCTAACTACTACTATTGTATGATGGCTAGTAGATGTACATCCAGAGCACCAAGGGCGTGCTTATTGAGGTGAGCTCGCAGATGCGCGTGCCCCGCACGTACAAGCGCTTCGCTGGTCTCATGGGTGAGTGGCTGTAATGGCAATTGCAATTGATGCAGTGGGAACTGATGCTTTTGCTGTTTTGATGCAGTGCAATTGCTGCACACGCTCAAGATCCGGTCCTCGGATGGCAACCACACGCTGCTCAACGTGATCAAGAACCCCGTGACCAAGTACCTGCCGGCCAACTGCAAGAAGTACGCGCTTACGCGCACTGGCACGCTGGTGAACCCGTGGGAGTGGGTCGAGACGCTGCCGACGGACGAGCCGGTCGTGTTCATCTTTGGCGCCATGGCCCACGGCCACATCTCCAAGGAGAACTGCAACTACGTACGTGGTGTTAGTGTTTGGTTTGTGATGCAGTTGAAACTGACTTTAGTGTTCCTTTTGCAGCTGGACGAGACGATCTCCATCTCGGAGTACCCGATGAGCGGCGCGCAGGCCATCTGCCGTCTCCTGAACGGCTTCGAGCGTCACTGGGGCATCTTGTAACTTTATTCAGGCAGAAGCGAGTACTGCTCCGATCTTCTGTGCGAATAGAGACAGCAGCGAAGGCGGTGACAGGAACAATAAATCGTGTGCACAGTTCACCGCTTGCGTAATATTTCGTCAACACCAAGACTATTGCGCTGTAGACAGGAATGGCGAGCCTGGTAAATCCTTGGCTTCTTGCAGCATTTGCTCTTCAGGTGTGAGTACCACGCCGCCCTGCGATTGCTGCTGACGCTGGTCATGCACAGCCTTCCTGATAGCGCCCTGCGTGGCCTCGTCATATTCCTGAATATTTCTGCGTGAATCTACTTGGCTCGTGTCGATTTCCGGCCCGCCTTTAAGTGCACTGGCCCACCACGTAGGCTTGATCTTCTCCAGCGAGATGTATAATGTGTGATTGCTTTCCAACGACCAAATGCTCTCGTCAGCTCGAATCTTCTCTGGAAATTCACCTTCCAGCAGCGGCGTACTCGGATCACTCTTGAGCGCGACTCGCAGCTTGGTCGACTCGATCCTACAGTTCAAGTCCTTTGCCCGCGTGCCTTGTGCCAACTCCATTTGAATCTGCAAGCACCACCACACCGTTAGCCAAAATCCAGTAGTTTTTCACTCCCACCAATGAAACCCTACCGAAACATCCTCCAGCGTCTGCGTCCATGTGTAGTTTGCTGCAACTCCACCATTGCCCACGGGAACTACATCAATCAGCATCAGACAGCTTTCACGTTAATAAAACCCCACGACTTTCGTCCATACTGTCCACAGCTCACCTTGCTTGCCCTGCTCTGTAAGTTGCACCTTGTGTTCTTCCTTCTTGACGGCAGTTTTAGCTGCAATTGGGACTTTATCCTGTTCAACTTCCTGTTTCCTCGACGTCGCAGCTCTTTCCTCCGTCCTAAGAACCCCAGGGCTGCTCCCATCCAGAATCTTCATCGGGTACTTCTGGAACGCATTGAGCACCTACTCCACATGGTAAGATAAGTATTGCAGTACTTATTTGCATTGAAATTCGACTGCAATCGCCCTCGAACCTTCTGCTGCGCCTGCCCAGGCAGAAACCCCATCTTGTGCCTCGTCGGGTCGCTCGAGACCACGTAAAAGTCCGTCTTGCGGTGCAGAAAGTCGAAGAACGAGTCCAGCAGCGACTCCACGCCGCCGTGTTGCTGCGCCAGCTGCGTCAGCAGCAAGTCGAAGTGTCCAGGCGCCGCACTTATCGCTGCCATTGTTGGGTCAATTGATATTTAATATATCCCGAAAAAGATCCGCTGGATGCCGAAAGATCCCAACAACTCAACGGAAGATCCCATAAAATTAACTACAAGTTCTCAAAAACCATTTTCCAGCCCGCTGATTGGCTCACACCATTTAACACAATTTGGGTGGGCCACATAGTTTGTCGTCTTTATCCGTGTGTGGGACACACCATTCGTACTGTGTACCACACCATGCTTTTGTGGGCCACGCTATCTGCGCTGAAAATCCTGAACACCTCAACATTATCGCCATGTGGTCGGCGGTGCAACACGCCAAGCAGGCCGCGTGCGGCTTCGCGCGGCGCCACAAGAAGCTGCTGCTGGTCACGGGCGTGGGCGCGGCCTGCGCGGGAGGCGCCTACTACGCGTACCGCCGCATGTTGGGCGAGGCGGAGCGCTTCACGCAGCAGCTGCAGCTGCAAATGGCCGAGCACCAGCGTCTGCAACTGGCGCTGGGCAGTACGGCGGACGAGAGCCGCGCGACGGTGCGGCGCTTCCTGCCGAGACTCAAGACGCGGCTGTACGCGCTGCTGGACCTGGAGAGCGTCGTGCAGGAGCTCAAGACGCTGGACAAGACGCACAAGATGCGCCGCAACGCGCTGTGGGAGGACGCCAAGCTGCTGGCGGTCACGCGCTACGTGACGGCGCTGGTGGCCTTCGGGCTGTGGCATTTGCTGGTCTTTGCACAGGTTTCCGTCATCGGGAAGCGCGTTTTCGAGAAGAACAAGGCGCTGGAGCGCTCCGAGAGACAGAAGCAGAGGGAACAGGCAGAAGAGCAGGCGCACCACGCCTTCCTCACGTCCGGACTCGAGTATTTCCTGGACGATGCACTGGGCAAGATCAAGACGCACGTGGAGGAGGTGGTGAGGGAGAATAAACAGTTGCAGGGGTGGAAAGTCAGTCGCAAGGCTGCGGTGCAGGCGGAGGAGCTGAATGAACTGCTGCAGGCGCTGTTCCTGGCAGTGCTGCCGTCCCCCGCGGCGGTGGCAGCCGCAGAGAAGCAGGAGGACTCGGCGGAGCTGCGGAAGTGGAGAGCATTCCTCATTTACCCTGACAAACAGAAGGGTCAGGACGAGCACGTGATCAGCCTGCTCAATGACCTGTGGGATCTCCTGGAGAGCGACCTGTTCATGCCTGCGTTGCAGCACAGCTTAGGTTTCTTGTGCGGCAACGCGTTCCAGGATCTTGACGACGTCGTCTACGGATCGACCAAGTCCGAGCCTCGTGTGGTGGAAGAAAACGCCGCTGAACCACCGAAGAAGAAGCCGGCGCCACCTCTTGCCAAGCTGATTCCGTGCCTGCAGTCCGAGATGAACAAGCTGCTGCTGTCGTCAGGACCGGACAGCTACGCCGCAAAGTATTCCCAGGGCGTAGGCGAGATGGAAGCGTTCCGGAACTTCTACGAGGCCATTTTCTTCGAGCAGGGCGTCCAGGACTCGCTCATGGGATCAGCTCTCATTTAGAGGCCACCAGGATGCGGTCGACATAGTTGATTGATGAGGAGCTGTGGTCTTCGCTGCAGATGTTGTAGTCATCACGCGTGAGTCTTCGTCTATAGTACAGCGGATAAAACACGATCGTGATCGCGAGCCCAGGTGAAGGCGAGCAACACTATGAATACTCTATTTCTTGTAAACCTACTCATCACTGCAAAATGCATCCGCGCCCGTTTCGTTGCGCTTCAACTCGGAAAACGGGTTGAAAGAGGCGCTTTAGTCTCTTTAGTGTAGCTGTAGCTGGGCTCCAGCTACGATTTGGCATCCCTTCAAGACGATGACTCATCTTCGCCTTCCCAGTGCACAACTTGGTGACGACCGCTGGCCAGTTCGCGTGTCAATTCGCAAAGCTTGTACTCCAGGCTCTCGTAAAGATAAACGGACGTCTTATCAGCCCAAGACACGTCGATCTGCGCTTGAATGGGCGGATGGACGTAGGCAATGCAGTAATTGCCGGCGCGTTGACACTTGCCGTTTCCATGGCGCTCGCAGATCTTCCGAAGTGTTACCACGCAACGTAGCTTCGGCATATCCTTCAGAAGCGCCAAAACTTTCAGCATGAGAACGGGGCCGAACATCACGTTGTTGATAAACACCACAGTAGCGTCCATCAAATGGGCTTCCTCTGGTGGAACAAAGATGTCGCCCCGAAAGACCTCAACTTGCTTGTCACGTAGAATAGGAAGATCTCGGTCTTTCAACCGCTTCAGCGCTTTGTGTCCTTCCAAGACGCGGTTCTGCATCAGTTCGATACCAATCGCCCGCTTGCAAGGTGTTTGCAGTGCCGCTTGCACCAAAATTTTACCCGTGCCGCAGCCGAGGTCGAAGAACACGTCGTTCTCATCTAAATTCAACAAGGGCAAAATGGTGGATGCAATGGACTCCACCGACACTTCTCCGTACGTCATGAGTCTTCGGAACTCCTCCAAACTGAGCTCTTCGACCTCCTGTGACCGCGCACACTCGCTCGTCTCCGTGAGAACCGTCTCTTTCGTGATACTATACATGCCTCGGTCGTCCTGTTCCTGCTCCTCGTAGAGTTCTGCAATGAGCTCCGAGACGTACTTCGTCTCGACTGCGTACGAGTACTGGGCGTCCAGCGAGCGTCGCGCTTTCGTATTCCGTTTCTTCTGCGGTGTCTTCTTCTGTTCGTCCTGCACGGGGGACAGCACGCCCTTGGGCCCCTTCTCCCCCTTCCCTCCACGTTTAACTGATCTCTTGCGCTTCGTAGCTGCCAGTTTCTTCTCCTTGGCAGCCGCCGCCGCACGAGCGGCCGCCGCCTCTGCAGCCGCCGGACGCGCGTGCATCATCGTCTCCAACTTCATGCGGACGGCGCGGCGCTTTTGCGGAGACCGCTGGGGCGCCGCCACCTCCGACGGACTGAGCACGTCCACTGTGCGTCGCTTGCGTCGGCTCCGTCGCAGCGTCTGCGTCTCCTGCTCGCCCTGCGTCTTGGCGCGTTGCAGCTGCTGCATGCGCTGCAACATGGCGGACATTTCTCCGTCGGACGAGGACGACGTGGCGTCTCGCGGCGTCTCCAGCTGCGGCGCCACCGCGTCCACAACCGTCTCGCACGTCGTCTCGAACACGGGCTTGGTCATGTCCTCGCTGGGGTCCGACGCGCGAGGACTGAGCAGGTGCGGGCTGCGCATCTTGCGGTGTTCGGCGGAGCGAGGGCCCTTCCGGTTGGCTGGGCGGCGCCTAGGCGTCATGTGGATTTAGACCAGAGTTCAAATGTTCAAAAATAGATGTACCGAAAATAGGGTACATCTGTGACGTGTTGACAAGTTGAAGTGAAAAGGCTCATGCTGTGGAAGTTACCGTGTCTTCGGAGATGCCAGCATTCCGTATGTTGTGTCTTTTGTGATAGATGTACTATCAGGGACAGTAAGTTAGTTTGGGCTAACTTTGGGGAGGCCATAAACCTGAATACGCAGCCCACGACAGGATACAAAAGGCAATTAAAATTGTGGAGCAGACAATTAGGAGCGTTCGGGCTAGTGTGTACCTTGGTAGTGCATTGCTCAGAACTGGGATCAACTAGCTAGCTCAACATCATACTTATGTGCGAAGCGAGAGGCACTTCCCGTCTCTCGCCGCGTTTGGGATCGAACGCTTACAGCGCGCTGGCGGTGCGCACCCGCGGCGCCCACTGGTACTCGCCGTGGTGGTACTGGAAGCCCACGCTGTTCACTAGCTCGTCGCTCTCCTTGGGGCCGCGCGAGCCAAAGGCGTACGGCAGCGGCTTCACCTTGTTCGTCTCGATCTCGTTCAGAAGCGGTGTGAAGATCTGCCAGGCGGCGCGCAGCTCGTCGTCACGGACGAAGGCGGCCTGCTTGCCACGCAGCACATCCAGGATAAGGCGCGTGTAGGCGTCGGGCACTTCAGCTCCCTCGTAGCGCTCGGCGTACGAGAGGTCCAGCTCACTGGAGATCGCCTGGGTCTGCAGACCAGGGCTCTTGACGTTCATCTTCAAGTACACGGCCTCTTCCGGCTGCAGACGCAGCACCAGCTCCTGCACGGGGATCTTGACGCCCGGGAACATGTGCTCCGATCCAGGGGGCGGCCGGAACTGCACGCGGATTTCGCCCTTGCGTTCGTTCAAGGCCTTGCCAGCCTTCATGATGAACGGGACGCCAGCCCAGCGCGGGTTGTTCACGTACATGATAGCCGTGGCGAAAGTGGGCGTCGTCGATCCCTTGGGCACGGTCGGGTCCTCGAGGTAGCCCGGCTCGTTGCGCTCCTTGTCGCCCTGGTACTGGCCCAGCACTGTGTTCTCCAGCTTGATGGGCTCGATGCAGTTCAGCACCTTAACCTTCTCGTCACGGATGTAGTTGGAGTAGTCCTTGCCGGCGGCGAGCACGGGCGGCTCCATGGCCACGAGCGACAGCACCTGCAGCAAGTGGTTCTGCATGACATCACGGATGATTCCGTACGAGTCAAAGTATCCGCCGCGGCCCTGCGTACCAATGTCCTCCTTGAAGGTGATGGTCACGCTGGACACGTAGTTGCGGTTCCAGATGGGCTCGAAGATGGCGTTACCGAAGCGCAGCACGAGCAGGTTCTGCACCATCTCCTTGCCGAGGTAGTGGTCAATGCGGTAGATCTCGTCCTCATTGTAGAGCGCGCCCATGTCCTGGGACAGCTTGTTGAACGAGTCAAGGTCGTGGCCGAAGGGCTTCTCGACGATGAGACGGTTCCACCCGCGCGTGGTGAGCGCCGCCTTCTTGATGCTCGTGCCGATGGGCACGAAGACCGTGGGCGGGATGGCGAAGTAGAAGAGGCGGTTGGCCACGGGCGAGCCCTGGGCCTCCTCGAGGGCGTCCATCTCCTTGCTCACCTTGCCCACGTCCTCGGCCGAGTCGTAGTTGCCGCTGCGGTAGATGCACTTGCTGAGGAAGGCCTCCTTGCGGGCCTCCTGCTCGGGCGTCTTGGGCTTGATCCAGGGCGAGAGCTGCGCGCGGAAGGCGTCCTCGTCCTTGTGGCTGCGCGCGTAGCCCACGATGACCACGTGCTCCGGCAGGTAGCCCGACGCGTAGAGCGCGAAGAGCGATGGATACGTCTTCTTCTTGGCCAGGTCGCCCGAGGCGCCGATGACGAAGATGGTGAGCGCCGTGTCCAGGTACTCGCACGCGTTGTGCTCGTCCATGGGCGGCAGGGAGCTGTTGCTGTTGCTGTTCGAGAGGCTCATGGGCGCGTCGTCTTCTTCCCCGTGGATCTTGCTGCGGCGGCCCAAGGTAAATCGGCGTTTGAGCTGCGAGAGCATTGCGAGACTGGGCGGTCCCAAGCAGCGCAGTGGACTACGTATTGGCCGGCGGGCGGCAGCCAATCAGACGCCGCCATTCGCCGCCGGCCAATCACGTGCCTCCAAAATGATGTAGCACTGGCGTGGCGCAAAATCCGACCTCGTAAAAGACTGCGAATTGGTCTAATTCGCCGCGTTTTAACTTATTCGGCATTAGTCATATGTTTATGCAAACAAACAAATCCAGGTTCAAGGTGCCATTTCATCGACCTTCGCGGGCGAACCGCTGCTGGGCTTCCCCCGGCATATCACTGCAGGGTTCAGCAGGGCCCGTGCTTCGAGGCCTAGACCATGGTCGACACGTGCCTTCAGGCAGCGCAAATGGTAATCGGCGTCCAAGGATGACGGGTGTTGACGCACCCCTTTTTAGATTGAGCCATCTGATTGGCTGAAATCCAGATGCCACTTACGTTGCGCTAGGATCTGATTACCTAGCCACGCGCAACGTAAGTCTATCATATTACTATAGTACTTGTAGTAGTATTTGTGCTGTAATAACATCATGCTACTACTACAAACATCACGCTGAAGGCGAGTGCTGATATTCGTTACTAACATCCGGGCTAGTGCGGTAGCTAAAACCAAGACAGCTAGCGGTTGCGCGTTCTAACCTTGAAGCCTTAAAGTTGAAGGAGTTGTTGCAATGGTCTCGGCTGAGCTTGGCCTCTTTCAGTTTTTGTTCCCACTACACGTACTGAGCGTTCTGTTCGAATGGCAACGCGAGGCCGATTGCACTAACCCTTACAACAAACTATTATCCTGTCACTGTAGTGTTTGTTGGGGAGGGCAGCATATATTGTACGAGTTAGCATGCTGCCTCGGTGAATAAATTAATGGACGTCGCTACCATAGTTTTATCAAATGATCGATGAGTGCTGGGGTGTAGTTCTTGACGGCGACATTCAACTCCACACTTTGGTTGCTTGAATGTTGAGGATTCGCCGACCAACTGGCGCCGAAAACTCAATGCTGTGGTTTTGTAGCTCTCCTGTCGCCAAGCTTATTGCGGCGGAACATGCCCCGTCGGATTTGCCTTACCTTACTTGCGGTACATGTATCCGCTGAGGTGAGCCAGGCCGTATTCTTGTACCGCCGAAGTCCTGACAGGCACTATTCACGGCGGCCGTGACGGCCCGGTAAGACATTGCAACCTGTGCACACGCTGCTGTCCTGACGGCGAAAAAATCTTGTCACGGTTGGGACACCTTCCAGGCAAGTTGCAGCTGATCGCTCTCGCTTAACGGGTCAAAGTCTGAACAGGACGTCACGCATCGGCGAAGTCCAGTCGGCTATCAACTGCACCACCGCCATGAGCCTGGAACGAGTCACGGAGGAGCGGAAGTGCCGCGAGCGCTTCCGCAGGCCCCGCGATCCGAGGCAGAAGTGCCAACATGCTCGCCCGAAGAATCACGCGAGTGCTCCGAGTCGGAGTCCAACTGCTTTGTGTTCATCAAAGCACCGGAGTGAAGTCCGGGTGTCGTGCCGAACTTTCTCGGCTGTGAGACCCCTGCGCTGTTCGCACCGCACGCACGGCTGTCGAAATACACCCGCTATCCATTCACGACGCGGGAATCACCGAATGCCTCGGCATAACTACATGTACCATGAATGAAGGCAAACCGTTGGTGATGGCAATCTCTATATGAACGTGGGGTTACCAGCAACTATACCTATCTCACACGAGTAACTTAATACGACTTGGACCTAGTGGGGCTAATGATACGGAGGCTCCTGTGGCCTCTGTCTTAGACAGACCGAAACGAGCTGTGCTCGCTCGAGTACGGAGAGGAAACGACGCTCTCCGAGTTGTGTTCATCCGAAATACGGAAGTGCTGCGTGCACAGACCTTTCCGACGAGCCTTCTTCTCGCAGCCAGCCATGGAGCAGATCTTGCCGCCACCGTGCTTGATACAGAACCCGTTACCGCGGTCCTTGGACGAGCAGCCCTCCTCCTTGCAGAGGCGTTTGCCGCCGTGGCTGTGGCACAGGTTGTTACGCTGCGAGACGCGCTCACAGCCCTCGATCTTGCAGTACTTGGAGGCTCGGCTGCGGTGCGTGCCGCTGCTGGGCGACGCGCGGGCCTTGACAGGGTACGTCACCTGCTGCACGGGCGAGGCGTCGGCCCACGAGCGCTTCTTGCCAGGGAATGACGGGCCCATGGACGAGCTGAGGTAGGACTGCTGCTGGTGCGGGGCGAACGAAGCCATGCCCGGGAGCGGGGCCTGGGCCACGGGAAGCACGCGCTTGGCCATGTTGGGGCTGATCATGGTGCGCAGCGACGGCATGGGCGCAAGGTCGCGCGAGGCGGGGCTGAGCCGCTGCTGCTGCGGGGACGACGCGGCGGATGAGGCGGGCGAGCTCGTCTGCATCTGCTTGAGCAGGCCCTCGAGCGACGGCAGCTTGGGGTTGATGCTGAGGTTGTACGCGGGCGGCGACGCGGCTTGCTGCTGCTGGCGCTGGAGCTCCTGCTGCTGCGCCTGCTCGGCCGCAGCGAAGAGCGCGAGCGGCGGGTAGTCCGACAGCGACTGCTGGCTGCGCGGCGCAGCGAAGGCGGGCGCCAGGAAGGGCTGCGAGCCGCTCACGGGCCCGGCGAACGAGGCCGAGGAGGTGGTCATGGTGTGTGGAGGCTCGGGCGCTTGCCGCTGGGAAGGCAAATTCTGAAATGGCGGGTGTGATCGCGTCGGCCGCACTCGGTGCGAAATCATGGGCCTGCGGATTGCGCCACTCGGGCGGTAGCGATTACCTCAGACAGGCCCACTTGGCGTTTGTATGGTCGAGGGTACCCTACAACTTAGCGGTCGGCTGGCAGTGCAGCGCTGGCACACGCGGACAACGAGCGTCGCCGGTCGAGCAGGCGCTTGCTGGCCGCTCGGTGGGTGCGCGCATCGATCGCCGAGGCGCGTTCGCGCCGCGCTGCAGCGGCGCCGGCGCAAGATCGGCAAGGTAAAGTTGGAGGGTGCGCTAAAGCTATTGCGACACCGCCGTGGATTACGAGCAGCTTACGACGAGCACAGGCCCGGGTATGATGGCGCTCCACCACCTGGCCCCGACTGGCTGGCGCTCAGCTCGCCTGGCCTGGCCAACACCGGTCGCGTGAAATGAAGAGCTCGAGCTGGCCGCGCGCTGGGCCTTCGCCTTCGCTGCGCACGTCCGGCTTGGCGCTGCGTCGAGCCTGCGCACTCATCGGCCGGCACCGCGGCCGCTTTTGACGCCGGCCGGCACCACGCGCGCGCTGGCGACTACCGGAGTGCCCGCGCTGTCCTACCACTGTCGGTCGGCGCAGCGTCTTTCGCCGCGGTCGCTTCATTTCCTGCGCGCCGTGATTGCGTCGCCTCAAGGACCGTCCCGGCACACCGCCGCAGCCCGACACCAGCGCCGCCACGCACGCACACAGCAGGCCACGGCGAGCAGCGAGCGCGGCCTCCAGGGACGCAGGCAGCAGGCAGCCCCATGTGGGGCGCGGAGGAGTTCCGCCGTCTAGCAAAGCTCTCCGGAGATCGCGATGTGCGACATGTCGAGGGGAGCGCAATCATCTGAAGTTCATCGGACCGTCATTCTCGGGCGTACCGCACGAAGGCACCGCCGACCGACCGACCGCTTTCCGTTCGCGTCCAACGAAAAGCCCGCCCCGCAACAATGCGCTCCACCACCACCGCGAGCGCTCGCCTCTGAAGGAAGACAGCCTTGAGCGGGGACTGCACTGCGAGTACCTATTGCCGTGTATCCAGCGGCTGCAGCGCGGCCGATTGTGGGGACCACACACGACTTGGAGTAATCGAAGGCAGCTGGTGTGCACCACACGCCTCGAGCTCCAAAAGGAAGCGAGCGTGGGTCGGCCGCCCGGCACGCCAGGCCTCGTTGAAGCGCTTGTCTCGAGGAGGTCGGTCCTCGAGGGCCAAGAGGCCCTCACCGGTCGGCAAAGACCCGGTGCGGTCTGCCTCGTGCGCCGGGGGCAGCTTTGCCTGCGGGGCGGACTTGCCAGCAAGAAAAAAATCCGGTGCGGGGCGAGAGATGGGCAGCGCGCACGCACCACGCGTGATTACGCTTCGTCGGACCATGGCGATGTCGCGCGAAGGTCGCGCCAAGCAAATCCATGAGCAGCTTCTTGTTGACGCTCAGCGCTCGCACCTCCGCGTCGCCGCTGCAGGCATCCCGTGATCAGGAAAATCCCGCAAGACTCGTAGCGCCTCATTCTAGGTGTCGTTGGCAGTCGTCTTTCACTCTCAGTAGCGATGTGAGCTCGCCAGGGCCAGACACCGCTGACTTGAGGCTCTACTGTTGGCAGCAACCATGCAAACGGCGCACTCGGTGTGGTTTGTGGGTATCTGACTGTCCGTCGGACACAAGCAGAAGGCGATGAAGTGGCAGGCGTCAATTGCGAGGTTTGAGCACGTTTGTTTCTTATCGAGTCCGTTGGCTGCAGTTGGAGACTCAAGTGGTAGCGCAGGTGTGGTCTGCAGGGCTCACCTCGCTTCTTGCTTTCTCTGAAGTGGGCGGTCTCGACGACAGCAACCACACCGGTGCTACTAATTTACCACTGCACAAAAGAGAAATAACTATCAGCGCCCGGCTCCCTTAGCAATGATTGAGCTCGACAATGCCACGCCTTAACCCTTCAGCCTTGCTTCATTCGTTGCTCTGGAACGATGCATTTTGTGAAACTCTGGAGCCGACACGGTTCTCCTTGACGAACAATCCGCTGTGTCGTGCTCGCCAGCAGATCGCCACAACCTTGTGTGGTAACAATGTAGCCATGTTCCTTGTATATGGCTACACTATTTTCTACATTCATTCTCGCCCTGTCAATCTTCTCGCTTCAGTATCAAATCAGCCTGGACCCTCCAGTATCACTAATACATGCTCGGCATCGGCTTCAAGCTCAGCGACACGGCCCCGGCAGCGCTCCGCAGCTCGCTGGGCGAGTTCCTGCGGCGCGAGTACGCGGCCGAGGGCGACGCGGACGCGCAGCAGGCGGCGCTGGACCAGTTCGTGCAGCTCAAGACGGACGTGGACCTCGTGCGCACGCCCTCGGCCATCTCGCGCCACGTGCTGCTGCGCTACTACGCGCAGCTGGACAAGATGGCGCAGCGCTTCCCGTGCGACGGAGACGCCTCGGCCTCCGCCACGCGCGCGCCGCTGCAGCTGCAGTTCTCGTGGAACGACTCGTTCTGCCCACGCAAGAAGAGCACGCAGACGGGGGTTTCATTCGAGAAAGCGGCCGTCATGTTCAACGTGGGGGCCCTGGAGAGCCAACTGGGCGTCCAGACGGACCGCAGCACGGCGGAGGGACTAAAAACTGCTTGTCACCACTTCATGAAGGCTGCAGGCGCCTTCGCAGAGGTCAGAGACAAGCTCGTGGAGCGCACGCTGGGGGCAAGAACCCCCGACATGAGCGCCGAAGGACTAGGGCTGCTCACCTTTTTGATGCTGGCTCAAGCCCAAGCCTGTTTCTACGAGAAGGCTATCAAGGACCAGATGAAGGATGCCATTAAGGCCAAGCTCGTGCATCAGGCACTGGACTACTACGTCTCAGCGCTGGATTTCTGCCGCTCATCGGCGCTAGCAGGAGCCATTGATCGGTCCTGGGGGGTTCACCTGCAGTTTCAGGTGCATTGCATGCGTGCAGCCACGCAGTATTGGCAGGGAACGGCGTCCAAGACCGCTGCATTGGCTCGAGGAGAAGGGTACGGAGAGGAGATTACGCGACTGGTGGCGGCGGATGCAGAGTGCACTGAAGCGTGTAAGGTGGCTACACAGAACAAACTACCAACGTCGCTGCTGCAGTCCGCCCAGGCCCTGCAGCGCGTGGTACGTGAACACCTCGACGCCGCGAGGAAAGACAATGCCAGTGTATATCTGGAGAATGTACCCAAATTCTCCGAGGTGCCAGCGGTGGGGAAAGCGGCAATGGTCAAACCGTTGGGAATTGCTACGGAAGAATTGCAACAGGAACTTGGAGGTGTGGACCTTTTTGAGCAGTTCGTGCCAAAAGATCTTCTTCATCGCGCTGACGGAGTCAAACAAGAGATTAAGGCCATTTTGGAACAAACAGCAGAGAAAGTGTCGAAAAGCAACGAAGCTACCAAGGAAAAACTTCACTCAATGGGCCTGCCTGCATCTATTGAAGCCTTTGAAAAGACAAATGACAATGGCATTCCGCGCACAATATGGCAACGCATTCAGTACGTCAAGGTGACGACAGCTTCGGCGGCCATGAGCCCTGGCGGATCAAAAGAAAACCCAGTTTCTGCCTTCATTCAGCAGCAATTGCAGGAAAATCAGAGAATGTCCGATGAAGCCGAGAAGAAATTACATGCGATTGAATCTCGTTTGAGCCAAGAAGAAGTTGAGGACAACGTGTGCCGCCAGAATTACGGAGAGAGGAAGTGGGCGCGGCCAATGTCATCGTCGTTGAACCTGATCTTTCGCGCAGATATTGACCGCTACTATCGTCTAGTGAAGGAGGCTAAGACATCCGACGGTGTTGTCCGTGAAAAACTAGTAGACAATCACGAGAAGATGGAAGCGCTGTCGCGATCCAAGACAAGCTTGGACCAAGAATTGCCTGAGCTTCAGCAAGATAATTCAAGTTGCAAAGAAGAAATTGCCCAGGTATCCGCGTTGTTGGTCCGACTTGGACAATTGGTGGAGGAAAAGGATCAAGTTTTGCGTGACTTCAGAGTTTCTTACGAAAAGTTCAATGCGCTTCCCGTGCTACTGAGTAGCAATAAAGCCAATGGAGTCTCCACAGAAGCAGCACTTGAAACCGAGAAACAATTTTTTCGTGATCACTTTGAAGGGAAGATCGGTACTATTTGCGATGAAGAGCAAGCACTGCTTGGCGATTTAGTAGAGACCAACTCCCGCTTTGAGGCCAAGAAAGAGACCGACCAAGTGCTACGTGATCGTCAGAGTTTTCTTCAGCATCTGAGCGATGCTGTTGACGTTTTTGAACAACTGGAATCGCACGTGAAGGAAGGTGCGAAGTTTTATGGGGAGTTGAGCATTCGCATCGCACAGTTGCATCAAACTGTGGCTGACCATTGCTCCGCTCGAGAACTGGAAAAGCGAGAACTAGAACTGAACCTGACCGCGGATGAAGAGATGCGGAAGCGAGAGGCTGAGGATGCAGCCCTGGCTCAGAAAATGATGAGCGACATGCAGATTCGAGATGCAACCGCATCTGCACCAAATGCTAGCGATGAAGCGCTAGCTAGGCAACTTGCTGGAAGCACACCACAGTACTACCAGTCTACACAGCAGCAGTCGGTTTCTCCGTCGTTCGATTACGCGCGACTGCAACCTCAGCAGCAGGAACAACACCCATTCACTCAATACCAGCAGAACCAAGACACGCCACAGTTCCCCACGTACGCAAACAGCCCAGCATCGACCGCGCCACCTCCACCGTATGGGAGTGTGTACAATCACCAGCAGCAACAAACATCACAGCAAGCCTACAACAGCTACCAGTACCCTGGTCAGCAGCCGCAGACTCAGTACAACCCACTTTTCCCGCGAGGTCCGCCGGGTGACTCAGTCTAGTGGTAATTCACAACGAGGTTGACTGGGCAAGCAGGCCGAATGGTGAAAATTGACAGTGTTGGTTGGTGGCTCCAATTTGCAGATGTATCTCGGAGTACTATTATTCATTTCAATTACCCGTGTCATTCAAGATCGTGTTTTCTGATGGCCGAGGACGTGATTAAACACAAGAAATTCAAATGCCGTGTATTGATACGATTCGAGTGGGCAACAGCAAGAATGGCAAGAGAAAACGTCACGCAAATCAACAGTCTACAGCTATCCGCATCGACCAGCTGCAACTTTCTGCTTCATAGCATGCCGTTTGTCCCGAAAACACTCCCGCTCCGGGTGTCGAGCTCCAGTATTAACGAGCTACGAAGCCATGCACGTTGACTCCACCCAACTGATAGCATCCTTGAGATGGTCGCCCACATTGCTGGTGCCGTAGCGCTCCGAGGCTTCCTCAATGCAGTCCGCCAGCTTCTGCTCCAAAGCCATCGTCTCCTCTGAACGAAGATTCGCCACGGCCGCATCGCCAACCATCTTAGCATCCTTGTCAGCAAAGTGGTTCTTAATCTCGTAGTAGAAGTCCAGCTTCGTCATGAACTGACGCTTCACATCCGAGTCCTTGTCGTCCACAAGCGGTGCCACGCCCTCTTTCTTCAGTTGGACATCGGTCGGCGGTGACGAGTTTGTGATAGGCGCCACGTCCGTCGCTCCAGCCGCGCAGTGGTCGTACATCCACTGCACCAGCACGTGATACTCGTCGCTCGTCACCGCGTCCTTGGCCAACGTCTTGAGCCCCTCCGTCGCGCACTGGTAGGTACGTTTGTAGCGGTACATCATGACTTCGTGCTCCATGTCGGCCTTGTCCTTGAGCGTTTGCAAGTATTGGTAGATTTCGGCCGCGGAGATGGCAGCCGAGTTGTCGGCGTTCACAATCGAGATGGTGTCGTTGGACGGAGCCAGCAGGTTCCAGTCTCCATTACCGTACTTGGCCAAAGGCATGTCGGCCTTCTTGACGACGGGAACATCGGGTGGAGGAATGTCAGCGTCGGCTTGTCCGGGTAAACCATTGTCAACACTTGTAATGATCTCTTCTTGCTGGGTCGACGCAACCTCATGTTCGGTCATGCCGGTCTCGATCACATCGGGCTCCGACCAAGTCTCCGTGGGCATGTCGTCTCCCTGGGGTGAGGCGACTTCAGGTTGCTCCATCAGACCAGGCTCCGACCACGATGATGTCGACATATCCTTTTGTTGAGCAGCAACCTCCGGTTCCGTTGCGCCGGTCTCGGTTGTGCCAGACTCGGGCCAGGTCGAGGTCGTGGTGGTCGTATCGCCTTCAACCTCCGGTTCCGTTGCGCCGGTCTGGGTTGTGCCAGACTCGGGCCAGGTCGAGGTCGTGGTGGTCGTATCACCTTGTTGAGCAGCAACCTCCGGTTCCGTTGCGCCGGTCTCGGTTGTGCCAGACTCGGGCCAGGTCGAGGTCGTGGTGGTCGTATCGCCTTGCTGGGCAGCAACTTCTGGTTCTTTCATACTTGATGTGACAGGCGTTGATGACTGTGCGCCTTCCTGTTGGTCCTTGCTCACGCCGGGCTCCGTCGCGGTTGAAGTGATCATCTGACTTGGTCCGGCGTCTGTCTTGGTAGGCTCCACCACCGTCGTGGACTGAGACGTTTGAGAGTCTTGGTAGGTTGGGGTGCTTAGCGTCTGCGTTGACGAAGTAACCGGTTGCGTCGTTGTTTCGGCGTAAGAAGCGACTTGTTGAGTCGAAGTACTTGTGTATTCAGCGACCGGGCTGCTAATCACAGAAGAAGTAGCACTCTGCGGAGCCAAAGTATTAACTGAGGTTGAAGTCGTGGTGGTGGTTGCTGTCGTTGGGCTGCTAACCACTAAAGAAGTAGCAGTCTGTGGAGTAACTGAGGTCGAAGTCGTGGTGGTTGCTGTCACTGGGGCAGCGACGACAGGTTCGGTTTGCAGCACATACTCAAAGTGTTGGTTCGCGTTGTACGCGTCGCATTCCTTCAAGATCAGTCTTGGAGCAGTAAACCAAACGCCACTCCCATCGTCCAGACACAGTTTCGCCTTGTTGGGCTGGGTGAAGACCATAGTGGTGGAATTGTAGTTGAACGATTGATCGACACTAGTGGAGGAACAGCTAGCTAGACGAACGTTCGTCTTCGCCGCCTTGGTGCCACCACCGTCGTCTAGACACAGACCAGACTTCTCCGCAGCCTTGAAGCGGTTGGTCGACGCGTCATAGGAGAAAAGTTGGTTCTTGCTGGTCTTATCACAAGTTGCGGGGACGAACGATGTCGAAGCTGTCGCCGTTCCAGACCCAGAAGCGCACAGACCTTCCTTGCCAGCAATACGAAGGATAAATTTCGCTCCTCCTGCAACTGCGTCCAATACCTTCTTCTGCTCCTCTGCAAGGGTAGACTGCGACAGCACTTCGAACTGCTGGTCGCTGCTCTTGCTACTACAGTACCAAAAGGTGTACTTGGTAGTCCCTGAGGAAGTGGCGCCTCCATCGTCCATGCAGTAGCCTTTCTTGGATGGATTCTCAAAAAGTCGAGTGGTGGCGTCGTACGCGTAGCGCTGGTCTTCGGTTTTCGAGTCACACGTCGACAGGCGGAACCAAGTGAAGCCAGCCCAACCACCGCCGTCGTCAAGGCACAAGTTGGCCTTCTTGGCGCTCTTGAACTGGTATGTCGTGCTGTCATAGATGAAGAGCTGGTTCGGGTTACTCGGGTTGCACGGTTGGCCGGTGACGAAGGTGACGTCGGGCTTGCTGCTTCCTCCGTCGTCCGCACACAGGTTGGCAGTCTTTCCTTTGATTCGAAGCAGAACTGCTTGACCCGACATGAGGTTGGTTTGGTCGGTGGATGTGGTAGCACTCTCCAGCGTCGTCGTCGATACACTTGTCAGATTAACCCTGTTGAAGGGGCTATTCCAGCCTTCGTACATGACGAGTGCACCACCCAGACACAACGCAGCTCCGGCCGTGGCCAACGCCGCTTTCTTCCATGGTGAACTCTTTGAATGAACCGGAAGACCGTCACCAAGACGGTCGACCTTCACGCAGTCCGGGTTGTCACTCC
Organism: Phytophthora cryptogea; assembly: GCA_000468175.2. Classification (NCBI taxonomy): domain Eukaryota; phylum Oomycota; class Peronosporomycetes; order Peronosporales; family Peronosporaceae; genus Phytophthora; species Phytophthora cryptogea. The sequence goes on from KV744154.1 coordinate 114,542, forward strand.
CGTACGTGGACGCCATGAACTCACAACAGACCCAGTTCTTCTATGAGCTCGAAGTGAAGTTTGCAACTGCGGGTGGTGGACGCCTGTCCTTTTGCCGCAGATGCATTCCTCGCGATATCTTTTGTACAGTCGCGACGTATTTTGCATGGTTCCTTGCCAGCCGCACGATTCAGAGCTAACATGCATGTGCGGTTGGCATTGCTCCGAGACGGTCACATCGTGAAAGATCGCTCAGTCCACCAAGGAATCGAGATCTGCTGGTAAAAACGTGTAGACGCATGAAAGAGCAATTCATTTTACCACAACGGAATGGACTTTATGAGTAGCGTACCAGTTAAGTCAACGCCAACTACAACCATCGATATATGTCCCCTGTCCTGCTCACTCGACATTCACTTCTTCATTCTCTCGTGTGAACACAACATCGATCGCGTCCGGGAAAGCAAACTGCTGATCCTGGAAATACCACGACACCAATGCCCACGGCACGAGCTGCAGCGCACCTCGTAGAAATGCACCATCACGGACGTCTGCCCTCGAGATCTCCACACCATCAAAGAACAAGACTTCATGCTGGGTCACTGGGTCTTGGCGATACGTGAGACGCTGGTGCTGCACAACGTAAAGTTTCAAGGTCGTGGCTGGATTGGTTGGGGCGCCTTCCACCACGGACTCTTGCATCTCCACAGCGAGTCGAGTTTGCAACTCGCCAATGCGGTCGTCTGGTGATACCTCAATCGCAATCACTTGCATACTCGACATCTCTATGATCTCTCCCTCGCCATCCAAACACAACAAACACTGCAGTCGAAGCATATTCGCAAATACTTCGATGTGATTGAAGAACACAAGAAAGATTGAAACGGACTGATGCCGTGTATTGAGACGAGTGTGGGAAAACGGTAAGAAAAGAAAATGAAAACGTCACGCAACTAAAGCAAACCAACCTGCTACACGTACTGCATCAACCAGCTGCAACTGCAACGATACCAAATCTGCACGCATCGCATGGGTTTGTCCCGAAACACTTCCGCCCAACTTATAGACCGTTTGGGTGCCAGCAAGACCACACGGTCGAACTACGAGGCCATGCACGTTGCTTCGACCCAATTGATAGCGTCCTTGAGATGGTCAGCCACATCCGTAGACCCGGCGTTCTGGCTGTAGCCGTAGCGCTCCGAGGCTTCCTCGATGCAGTCCACCAACTTCTGCTCCAAAGCCATCGTCTCCTCTGAACGAAGATTCGCCACGGCCGCATCGCCAACCATCTTGGCATCCTTGTCAGCGTAGTGGTTCTTGATCTCATAGTAGAAGTCCAGCTTCGTCATGAACTGACGCTTCACATCCGAGTCCTTGTCGTCCACAAGCGGTGCCACGCCCTCTTTCTTCAGTTGGACATCGGTCGGCGGTGACGAGTTTGTGATAGGCGCCACGTCCGTCGCTCCAGCCGCGCAGTGGTCGTACATCCACTGCACCAGCACGTGATACTCGTCGCTCGTCACCGCGTCCTTGGCCAACGTCTTGAGCCCCTCCGTCGCGCACTGGTAGGTACGTTTGTAGCGGTACATCATGACTTCGTGCTCCATGTCGGCCTTGTCCTTGAGCGTTTGCAAGTATTGGTAGATTTCGGCCGCGGAGATGGCAGCCGAGTTGTCGGCGTTCACAATCGAGATGGTGTCGTTAGACGGAGCCAGCAGGTTCCAGTCTCCGTTTCCGTACTTGGCCAAAGGCATGTCGGCCTTCTTGACGACTGGGACATCGGGAGGTGGCAGGTCAGCGTCAGTTTGATCGGGCAGACCAGAGGGACTAGTGATAATACCTTGATCAGGTGAAACTGGAGGTTCATTCGGACCATTTCCAGTATCAACGCCATCGGGAGGGCCAAAGCTGCCAGCAGGAGCGTACTCCCAACCATTTGTACCGGTGGTTAATCCAGTGGGCTGCTCATCAACTTGGGGTGGTTCTTCAAGTAAGCCTGGGCCCATGAGGTCTGGATTGTATCCAGAGTCCTTGCCAATTGGTTGCGGTACTTGGTCGATTTGAGGAGGAACGGGCGGTAGCAACACTTCGTCTCCATCAAATGTGCCCCAGGGACCGTCCGGGATGGCTGGAAGAGGAGGAGGGGCCATATCCGGCGGCCCACCGAGCAAAGCCCATTGAGGAACCACTTCAAATTGCTGGTTTTCGCTGTCTGGACTGCAATACCACATGATGAAGTTTCCACCGGATCTCAAAGCTCCACTATCGTCAAAGCACAAGTTTGGTTTCGCGGGGTTGTGCAGCATCAACGTGTCTGGGTCGGTGACAAACCACTGGTTCATGTTGCCTGAATCGCACTCCCACAAGTGAGCGGTGCTACTACCCGCGTCCCAACCGCCACCGTCATCCAGACACAAGCCTGGTTTGTTGACACTTCTGAACTCGTGCGTATTCACATCGTATGAAAAGATCTGGTTCGGGCTGTTGGGGTCACATGGTTGGTACGTGAACTTGGTCTCAGCATTCGAGTGACCTCCTCCGTCGTCCAGGCACAGGTTGCTCTTCTTGTGTGCTCGAATCAAGACCGCGATTCCAGATTCAATAAATTGCATGTACTGCGTAGCGGGGTTCCTTGTCATCAGACCAGTACCCGGCGCAGGAATGGACGCCGGAGAAATGATGTCAAAGTGCTGGTTCGGGTTGTTGACGTCGCATGTCCAAAGCCAGAACTTTGTTTCGCCAGGAGTCGAGCCACCACCATCATCGAAACACAAGTTGTCCTTGATCGGATTGCGGAGCATCATGTTATCTTCGTCCAGAATGAACCACTGGTTCTGGTTGTTCGGGTCGCACTCCCACAATTGAGCAGTCGTTTGAGCTGCAGACCAACCACCACCGTCGTCCATGCACATACCCGGCTTGCGAGCACTCCTGAACTGGTGCGTTTGTCGATCGTAAGTGAAGATTTGGTTGGGACTCGTGGGATCGCACACCTGGTTCGCAAACTTGGTTTCTCCGTTGGTGTGACCACCACCGTCGTCCACGCACAGATTGTTCTTGCCCCGAATACGTAGCATAAGCTCTCCACCGGAATTGAGTAGATCAACGTCATCATCAACTCCAGCAGCCACCAGTTTCTTCCTCTTCTCCTCGATCATTATCGCACGTGGCAGAACCTCAAAGTGCTGATTGGGGTTGTCGTCGCTGCAGAACCAAAGCACATAGCTGGTTGACCCAGCAGTTGTGCCACCACCGTCGTCAAAACACAAATTCTCCTTGACGGGGTTGTGCAGCATCAACGTGTCCTCGTCCATCACGAACCATTGGTTCTGGTTGTTCGGGTCACAGTCCCACAAATGAGCCTGCGATCCTGCCGCATTCCAAGCACCGCCATCGTCCATGCACATACCCGGCTTAAATGCACTCTTGAACTGGTGTGTCATGGAGTTGTACGTGAAGATTTGGTTGGGACTGTCGGGGTCGCAAGGCTGGTTCACAAACTTGGTTTCACCGTTCGAGTGACCTCCACCGTCGTCGACGCAAAGGTTGCCCTTGCCGCGAACGCGAAGTAAGACCTCCTGGCCGGTTGCAAGAATATCAACCGCAGTATTTCCCGAGGCGATTCTCGATTTCTTCTTCTCCTCTGCCAGTGCTGCAGGCGATACAATCTCAAAGTGCTGGTTCGGGTTGTTATTATCGCAGGTCCACAACCAGTATCTGCTTTCAGCAGGCCTGACACCGCCGCCATCGTCAAAACACAAGTTGTTCTTCGCCGGGTTGCGCAGCATCATAGTCTTCTCGTCCCATACAAACCACTGGTTCTGATTGTTGGGGTCGCAGTCCCAAAGGTGGGCTGTGGTCTCAGCTGCGTTCCAGCCGCCTCCGTCGTCCATGCAGAGTCCGGGTTTGTTCACGCTGTGGAACAGGCGTGTGCTGGGGTCGTACGTGAAAAGCTGGTTCGGACTGTCGGGGTTGCACGGCATATCCACGAACTTGGTCGCACCATTCCAACGACCGCCACCGTCATCCGCGCACAGATTGTTCTTGCCACGAACACGAAGCATGATCGGTTGTCCGGAGTTCAGAAGATCAACGTCGTCGTCTAGGCCAGCAGCAATCAGACTCTGTCTCCTTTCAGCCAGCATCTTCTCTTGCGAAAGGATCTCAAAGTGCTGGTTTGGGTTGTCGTTGCTGCAGAACCACATCACATACTTCGTCTGGCCAGCCAACGTGCCACCGCCATCATCAAAGCACAAGTTGTCCTTGACGGGGTTTCGCAGCATCATCGTGTCTTCATCGAGTACGAACCACTGGTTCTGGTTATTAGGGTCGCAATCCCAAAGGTGCGCCTGCGATCCTGCCGCATTCCAAGCGCCTCCATCATCCATACACAGATTCGGCTTGTTTGCACTACGGAACTGATGAGTCTTCGAGTCGTACGTGAAGACTTGGTTCGGACTGCTCGGATCGCACGGCTGGTCGTTGAACTTGGTGGCTCCATTCCAGTGACCACCTCCGTCGTCAGCGCACAAATTATCCTTCCCGCGGACACGCAGCATTATGTTCTTCCCAGAGTTAAGGAGGTCGAGGTCATCGTCAATTCCCATTGCAATCCTCTTCTTCCTCCGTTCGTCCGCTAATGTCGCTCGAGGAATGATTTCAAAGTGTTGGTTGGGATTGTTGTCGTCGCAGTACCACATGATGAACCTGGTAGCTCCTGGAGTCGTGCCACCGCCATCGTCGAAACACAAATTGGACTTCATGGGGTTGTGCAGCATCAGCGAGTCCTCGTCGAGCATGAACCATTGATTCTGGTTGTTTGGATCGCAGTACCAGAGGTGCGCCTGGGACCCAGCGGCATTCCAAGCACCGCCGTCGTCAATACATAAACCCGGTTTGTTGACGTTTTCAAACTCGTGTGTCTGGACGTTGTACTTGTATACCTGGTTCGGGCTGTCAGGGTCGCAGGGTTGATCCACAAACTTCGTCACTGCAGCCCCCCAACCTCCGCCGTCATCGATACAAAGGTTATTCTTTCCTCGAACCCGAAGCATGATTTCTTGGCCAGACGTGAGGATATCATAAGCGGTTAAACCAAGCTTCTTGTTCTTCTCCTCGAGCATGGCAGCTCGAGAAATGATCTCGAAGTGTTGGTTCACGTTGTTGTTGTCGCAGTACCACATCACGAACTTGGTAGCTCCGGGCGTGGTGCCACCACCATCGTCAAAGCAGAGATTGTTTTTCATGGGATTGCGGAGCATCAACGTAGACTCATCCAACACGAACCATTGGTTTTGGTTATCGGGGTCACAGTACCACAAATGTGCAGTAGTTCCAGCAGCATCCCAGGACCCGCCATCATCAATACAGAGGCCAGGCTTGTTGACACTCTGAAACTCGAGTGACCTGACGTCGTACTTGAAAACCTGGTTCGGACTAGTGGGGTTGCAGGGTTTGTCCACAAACTTGGTCACCGCAGCACCCCAGCCACCACCGTCATCAACACAGAGGTTGTCCTTCCCACGAACACGAAGCATGACATCTTGACCGGACAGAAGTAGGTCGTACGGAGTGGGGCCCGTCTTCTTCTTCTCCTCGAGCATTGCTGCTCGTTCCACCACCTCGAAGTGCTGGTTCACATTGTTATTGTCGCAGTACGACATAACGAACTTCGTCGCGCCCGCCGTCGTGCCTCCTCCATCATCAAGACACAAATTGTCTTTCACGGGGCTCTTCAGCATCATCGTGGTCTCGTCCACATCGAACCACTGGTTCTGGTTGTTGACATCGCAGTACCATAGATGAACTTTCGTTCCGGCCGCACTCCAGGACCCACCATCGTCAATACACAGACCCGGCTTGCTGACACTCTCGAACTCGCCGGTTTTGATGTTGTACTTGAACGCTTGGTTGGGACTGTCCGGGTTGCAGGGCATGTCAACGAATTTGGTTGTCGCGGCCCACCAGCTTCCTCCGTCATCGACACACATGTTCTTACCACGAACACGGAACATGATCTCCTTTCCGGACACCATGAGGTCGTACATGGTAGTCCCCACGTTCTGCTTCTTCTCCGCCGCCATGGCAGCACGAGAGATCACTTCGAAGTGCTGGTTCCCGTTGTTGTTGTCGCAGTACCACCTGACGTACTTCGTGGAAGCCGCCGTCTGACCTCCACCGTCGTCCACACACAAATTGTTTTTCACGGGGCTGGTCAGCATGAGCGTGTTGGTATCCAATGTGACCCACTGGTTTTGGTTGTTGGGGTCACACCCCCACAAATGGGCCTGCGACCCAGCCGCATTCCACGAGCCACCATCGTCAAAACACATGCCCGCCTTGTAGACGCTCTCCAAGATGCGGGCGCCTCGGTTGTACCTGAAAATCTGATTCGGACTGCTCGGGTTGCACGGTTTGTTGGTGAACTTGGTAGCCCCGTACGACCACCCACCGCCGTCATCCATGCACAAATTATTCTTGCCACGGACTCGAATCATGATCTCTTCACCAGCATTGAAAAGATTCACGTCGTTCTTCACTTCGGACGTGTATTGGCTCTCTAGGAACATGCCGTTGGGTGCAGAAGCTCGTTCTGCTGCGATCCGCGCACGCTCCAGATAAGAGCTCCAGCCTTGGAACATGGCGACGGCACTTCCGACACACAGTACCGTGCCTGCCGTTGCGAGAACGACCTTCTTCCATTTACCACTGGAAGGTTGAGCCAAAGCCACCGGTAGAGCGGCATCGGACTCGTCGACTTTGATGAGGTCGGGGTCACTCCCGTAGGAGAGTAACGACATGGTTGGTCCCCTGTGAACTGCTCACTCGACTCACCACCACTGGGACTGCAGACAACGAAGTGGCCACTTGCACGCAAATTCACAACTGAGTCGAACGAGCGGCATGTTGGTCCGATGAAGATTTGGGCTCAGGTAAGATCTTGTGGGCAAAGGTCTCATAGGTGACCCCTCTCGGCTCATGACAACCGCACGTGGGCAATGGACGGCGACCACGTCTCGGTCGGGGGTCGCTTGGTATCCAAGCATTCGAATCGAACGGTGGCAAAGCGTCGAGCAAAGGGCGCCAGCGATTTTGGATCCAATAACCGGCGTTTGGGTTTTATTAGCAGAAAACAATTGGGTTTTTCACTTTTATTTAACCCATTTTTGTACGCGCTGGGTACGACGCTCGAGCTATTGTGATAGCGGTGCTGCATCAAGTTGAGAGTAGGAACTAGGAATCGAACTGAGCGCAATAGAAACTAAAACGGATCGATGCCGTGCAATGACTATGAAACGATGGTGGGAAACAGTAAGAAAAGCAAATGAAAATGCAACTAAAGCAAACCAACCTGCTGCAACTAGGATATAGCACTCTGCACCAACAACAACGGACTCGTATGCAGTGCTGCTGCTGAGCGCGGCACTGGGCGTCGGCGGCCGAAATAACCGCAATAAATTCAAATTCAACTATGCACCAACAAGCAGCTGCAACTGCCACAGCACACCAAGCATGCACATACTGCATAGCACAAAGTGTCCCGAACCACTTCTGTCCAACTTATAGACCGTTTGGATGTCACCATGCCATTCTGCTCGGATAAGCTACGAGGACATGCACGTTGCTTCAACCCAATTGATAGCGTCCTCGAGATGGTCAGCCACATCCGTAGACCCGGCGTTCTGGCTGTAGCCGTAGCGCTCCGAGGGATCCTCAACGCAGTCCACCAACTTCTGCTCCAAGCCATCGTCTCCTCTGAACGAAGCGCGATAGTGCCGTTCGACGGGGCCAACAGGTTCCAGTTTCCGTTGCCGTATTTGGCCAGAGGCATGTCGGTTTTGTTGACGACTGGGACGTCTGGAGGTGGAAGGTCCTTGTCGTGGTCTGGCAAAACATCAAGACCACTGATAACTGTTTGATCAAGTGGGCGGCCGACACTTCCAGCAGATGCATCTTGCCAGCCATTGGAGTTACCATAGGAGGCAGCAGTTGAACCAGTAGGTTGCTTTGTAGAGACAAGAGAATCACTTGAGCCTTCAAACGTACCGGAACCCGTGAAGTCTACTGGGTTGTATCCCGTGTCCTTGCCAATAATTGGTTGCGGCGTCTTGTCGGCTTGAGAAGACCCAGATATTGGCAGGTTATCGCCTCCGTCAGTCGTTCCCCATGGGCCTTCCGGAATCGGTGGAAGATGGGGTGGGGTCTCATCAGGTTGGCCACCTAGGAGCACCCACAGAGGAACCACTTCAAATTGCTGGTCATCGCTGTTGGGGTTGCAATCCGACAGGATGAAGCACCCTCCAGGTCCCAGCGAACCCCCATCATCCAGGCACAAGTTTGGCTTTGCGGCGCTGTGCAGCAGCGACGTGACTGGATCCACAACAAACCACTGGTTCATATTACTTGCATCACACTCCCATAAGTAAGCGGTGCTACTCCCTGCGTCCCAACCACCACCGTCATCCAGACACAATCCTGGTTTGTTGACACTTCTGAACTCGTGCGTGTTCACATCGTATGAAAAGATCTGGTTTGGGCTGTTGAGATCGCAAGGCTGGTACATGAATTTGGTCTCAGCATTCGAGTGACCTCCTCCGTCGTCCAGGCACAGGTTGCTCTTCTTGTGTGCTCGAATCAAGACCGCGATTCCAGATTCAATAAATTGCATGTACTGCGTAGCGGGGTTCCTTGTCATCAGACCAGTACCCGGCGCAGGAATGGACGCCGGAGAAATGATGTCAAAGTGCTGGTTCGGGTTGTTGACGTCGCATGTCCAAAGCCAGAACTTTGTTTCGCCAGGAGTCGAGCCACCACCATCATCGAAACACAAGTTGTCCTTGATCGGATTGCGGAGCATCATGTTATCTTCGTCCAGAATGAACCACTGGTTCTGGTTGTTCGGGTCGCACTCCCACAATTGAGCAGTCGTTTGAGCTGCAGACCAACCACCACCGTCGTCCATGCACATACCCGGCTTGCGAGCACTCCTGAACTGTTGCGTTTGTCGATCGTAAGTGAAGATTTGGTGGGATCGTACACCTGGTTCGCAAACTTGGTTTCACCGTTGGTGTGACACCACCGTCGTCCACGCACAGATTGTTCTTGCCACGAACACGCAGCATAAGTTCTCCGCCATAAATGAGTAGATCAACATATTTGTCGCGATCCAGACTCGAAGGTTTTAGGCTCTGCTTCCTCTCCTCAAGCATCTTCTCTTGCGAAAGGATCTCAAAGTGTTGGCTTGGGTTGTCATTGCTGCAGTACCACATCACGTACTTCGTCTGACCAGCCACCGTGCCGTCATTTAGGCACAAGTCGTTTCTGGCAGGGTTTTGAAGCATCATTGAGGCTTCGTTTAGTACAAACCACTGGTTCTCGTTGTCGGAATTACAATTTCGAAGAACTACTTGCGGTTCCCAGCGCCACCATCATCTATGCATAACTCGGGTTTGTTGAGACTGCGGAATTGACGCCTCTCAACGTTGTAGATAAAGACTTGGTTTGGGATGGTTGGATCGCACGGTTGGCTGTTGAAATTAGAGATTCTATTCCAGCGATCACCTCCATCATCAGCGCAGAAATTTTGCCCACGCACACGAAGCATGACCGGCCCCCCAGAGTTAAAAAAAACTAACGTCATTGTCAATGCCAATTTCAGCGCTCTTCTTCTTCTTCTCTGCAGCTAACGTATCGCGAGGAACAAATTCAAAGTGCTGGTTTGGGCTATTGTCGTCGCACCTCCCCAAAGAGAACCAGCCACTTCCGGGAGTCGTGGCACCACCATCGTCCAGGCACATATTCGCCTTCATGGGGCTGCGCAGAACCAACGAGTCTTCATCTAGAACAAACCACTGGTTCTGGTGTTTGCATCGCAGTAGTCGAGACGCGCCTGGGCTCCATAAGAATTCCAAGAACCACCGTCGTCAATACATAAGCCCGGCTAGTTAACGTTTCCAAATTCGCGCGTTTGGACGTTGTACTTGTACACTTGATTCAGGCTGTCAGGGTCGCAGCGTTGACCAAATAAATTGCTATCTCCCCGCCATCGTCGGCGCATAAGTCGTTCTTCCACGTAGCCGAAGCATTATTTCTTGGCCAGATGTGAGGATGTCTGTCGTAGTCTTTCTTCAGTTTTTTCTTTTCCTCGAGCAAGGTTTTCTGAGGAATGATCTCGAAATGTTGGTTCACATTGTTGTTGTCACATTGCCTAGAAGCCCCGGGTGCGATGCCACCACCGTCGTCAAAACAGAGATTTGGTTTGATTGGATTGAGCGTAGATTCATCGAACACGAACCATTGATTCCAGCTAGTAGTCTCGCAGACTTCCAAACGCGCAGCACTTCCGGCAGCAAACCACATCCCGCCATCATCAATACATACGCCTGGTTTGTTAACACTCTCAAATCCAAGTGACTTGACGTCGTACTTGAAGACCTGGTTCAAGCTAGTGGGGTTACAGGGTTTGTCTTCAAACTTCGTTGCCCAATCCCCCAGCCCCCGCCGTCGTCAATGCAAAGGTTATCGTTCCCGCGAACACGAAGCATGATATTCTCACCCGAAAGAAGGGAGTGGGGCACGTCTTCTTCTTTTCCTCGAGTAACGCTGCTCGTTCAACCACCTCGAAGTGCTGGTTCACCTTGTTATCATCGCAAATCGCCACTACGAACTTCGCCTCACCCCCAAAAGACTCACGTCGTTCTTCACTTCTGGACGTGTATTGGCTCTCTAATAACATGCCGTTTAGTGCAGAAGCTCGTTCTGCCGTGATCCCCGCACGCTCCTCCAGTCTGGAACATGGCGATGGCACTACCGACACACAGTACCGTACTTGCCGTTGCGAGAACAACCTTCTTCCATTTACCACTGGAAGGAGGAACCGAAGCCACCGGTAGAGCGGCATCGGACTCGCCGACTTTGATGAGGTCGGGGTCACTCCCGTAGGAGAGTAACGACATGGTTGGTCCCTTGTGAACTGCTCACTTGACTCACTACCACTGGGACTGGTGATCGCTTGCACGCCAATTCACAACTGATCGAATGACCTTGTTAAGCGCTTGACCGCAGGCAGACAATCTTAATCTTCGAGGACAAATGTCTCCCAAGAGACCCTTCTTGGCTCACGAGGACCGCTCAAGGAGAATGGACAGCAACCAAACCTCGGCCATTTTGGATCGTAGCATATTTGAAGCGGCATCGTTCATGACCAAATCTTTTTCACTTTGGGAAACGACCGCAGAAATTGTTTGCATCTTCAAACTTGTGCACCCCACAGCAATTGTTATTGACAACATACCGAAGTAAGTCTTTTGTTGCCCTCGACTCGCTGGTATTGGAACCATTTTGTCCCCACATCTTCTTCTACCGAGGGTTCAGAACTTCTTATTCCTTGTCGGACACCTTGATGGTCGTCATAGCTTTGGCGTGTTCAGCAGCGCGTTATCATCGTGACGAGTCCATCCATTCCGCCTCATGGACTTGTGCCGAAATGCCAGCTGTGCCTTCCAGGGTCGTTGTTCTTGACAGGGTCACGTTTACAGTCTCTGGTTGTGCGCGTATTGTCATCGTCATATCACTCAGGGAGGCCGCATCTCAACTCGAGTGTCGCTCTTGACGCTGGTACTGTATCGTTGCTGGACTTGGGCAGAATGGCAGCAGAAACCTTGCGCTCCAACGCAAAACTCTGGCGCTGGTGCTGTCTGTTGCGTGCCAGCGGCTTCCTCGGGGCCAATGTCATGTCGTGTGACGGATTCGAATTATTGCGACCACATGAACGCAAACACGTGTGCACAGCGCTGTCATTAGTGATGGGGATAAATCCATCTCCCTTTTGTATGTTGACCAGATGATTGCTTCACCTTATCGTGCAGCCGTCAAAAGATCAGAAACCCGTGCAATCTGGCGGGGGCTTCCGAGATCCACGCGCAGTAACTTGGAGCATGCCAGCGCTACACCGTGTGCTAATGAACATGCAGCGCAATGCTCGCCAAGGTGGCGGCGGCCAGCGCGGAGCTCGCCAACGAGTCGTCACCGTCCTCGTTCGCGTCGCGAGTGGCACTGCCTACCGGTAGTATTCAGTGGCCCGACCAGTGTGTCATCAGGCAGACCGTGACCGTGACCGTGACCTGCGTGCAGTAGCAGTCAGCGCTGCAACAACGTCGGCAATGCTTGCCACGCCGAGGCGGCTTCGGTGAGCCAAGCATGGCGGTGGGTTGCCGTCACTGGCGGCACACGAGCGCCTGAATGAGCAGCGACGCTGCCCCTCGTGGCCTTGTGGGGTCCGGATCTGAGACCGACGTCCCCCGCTCGACGCCACGACGCCGCCGTAACAAACGCTCGAGGGACTGGCATCTGTTGAGGCGAATGAGTCAACGACTGCGCTTTCAGCGTAAACGGCCCGACGGCACAGTCGATACGAATGGCCGTAGCCAGCTTTTCGTGCAGGCCAAACGCACCGAGCGCTGGTGTCTAAGGTGGATCTGGTGGATAATGGTTGTAGGCGGCGCTGCCATAGAGCGAGGCGAGGAAACTTTGGGCCACCTGCATGCGCGAGGTACACCGCATGATATGCCGCTGCAAATCCCCGGCGGCAAAGACACAGTCTCCATGGCGACCCGCTCCATGGCGGGCGGGCGGGAATCAAGTTCAAGTCGTCCTCTTTCGAGACTTCGGTTTTCGGGAACCAAACTTTGCTCGAAAAGTACCACCAACGTCGAAGGCCTATCCGATACCGTACGACGAGTGTTTGGCCACCACCAAGCGGTTCTTGCATGCAGCCATGGTGCTCCTCATGCTTGCCGTCCGCTGATGGGAACGGCCGGCAGCAGGTTCATCTACAGCTCCGCGGTGCCGCCCGCCAGCCTGCCCACCGGCTGGCGCCTTACGGGCATCAGCACTGCGCAGCTTGCAATCCGGTTTTCGCGGTCGCATTAGACGGGACTTGCGCGAGGTCTTTGCAATGAGTCAAGCCTCCCAGCCTGCCCAGCCGTTCATCCTTTGACGAGCACCTGGTTGCGGCGGCCATGCGGCCTTGCTTGGGGATCGTCCATCTTCGTTCTGAGTTTCTCCCGGGGTCACAATCGAACTCGCCAAGTCTCGGCACAGGCGCGATCTCTCGCCTGTACACCGCGCCGTTAAACACACACGCGACAATCATGTTCCAATTCAACGACTGCGGCGTCATGCACCACCGCGCGCAGTTCCCGCTGGAGCTCCCGCCCTTGTTCGAGCCCAGGAAGCTCTCGCTGGCCTTTCCGACACCCGAATCGGACACGACGAGTGTGGCGTCCACGACGCCCAGCGACGCGTCCTCCGTCTCCACGCCCGTGCTGCGCGAGCGCATGAGCCTCAGCTTCATCACAAACCCGCACACGAGCGACCCGGTGGTCGACGCGCCGCAGACCGGCGTCATGTGCTCCAAGAAGAATTGCTACCGGACGTCCAACAGCCTCTTCGGGGCCTTCTGTGAGTTCCACAAGCCCAGCCGCCTGTGCAAGGTGCCCGAGTGCCCCAAGTGCGCCAAGACGGGTGGCTACTGCATCTCACACGGCGGCGGCCGGCGCTGCCGCCACGACGGCTGCATCAAGAGCGCCAAGGAGGGCGGCTTCTGCATCGCCCACGGCGGCGGCAAGCGGTGCCGCGAGGAAAAGTGCTCCAAGTCGGCACTGGCCGGCGGGCTCTGCTCCGCGCACGGCGGAGGCAAGCGCTGCGGCGCGGCTGACTGCTCCAAAACAGCGCTCAAGGGCGGGCTGTGCATCGCCCACGGCGGCGGCCGGAGGTGTGAGGTGGTGGGCTGCACCAAGAGCGCCGTGGGCGGCCACTTGTGCGTCTCGCACGGCGGCGGCCGACGGTGCCGCGAAGTTGGTTGCAACAAGGGCGCCGTCCGGAGAGGCGTGTGCATCCGCCACGGCGCACGCCAAGACTAAGGCATTCAAACCCCCCAGTTCAGTTAGTATAAGGGAGCCCGGCTAGTTTAGGGCTCATATAAATGCATTTTCACCTCCACTCCACACCACCATTGACGGTCATGTCGTCGGGGCGTCGTCCTCTTTCGTGCAAGCAAAGCGGACGAGCGCGCGGTTGTCCGACGCCACGCTTTCGCGACGGAGTCGTGACTCACCAGCGCAGACGCCCCAGGCAGTGCCTGTGCCTGAGGCACATCTATGGAGGCGATACGGAGCGCGTATTCGCCGGGGTGTCGTTGAAGCGCAGCAGCTGCTGGGTCACGTTGCACTCCGCTGACTCGCGCTCAGTATGGGCCCGCCATAGGGCGAGTCCCGCGTCGAGCCGGAGCCGAGATCGCCAAGCGGGCTTTGAGTGAGTCAACGCTAGGTGGTGCCCGTCAACTGAAAAGATCATCTGCACAAAAGAAATCGCAATATTTAGGCGCCGAAGAATCAAGTGCAGCCAGCACTCGATGCGTCGTTGTCGGCCATCTCACCGTTACTGTATTGCTCGCGAATAAGCCTGGGAAGTCGTCGACACCACATACCAAGCCGCTAGGTTCCGAAAGCACGCATCCATTGCTGCCTGTGGATGGCCTCGATCCTGTCGGCTGCTTTCGACCACAAAAAAGCCAGCGCAATTACCTGCCTAAACGCATCTGTATATATTATCAATTATAAAAGGCTTGTAATCCCTTTCCAATACGATATCATCTTGAACAGGGATTCACCAATCTCTCGAAGAAATTCTCAGATTCCGCCGACGATGGCGAGCGCCGCGATGGTCGTGTACTGCTTCGACACGCTGCAGTCGCACTTCGACGGCGGCCTGGCGCCCACGCCGAGCTTCGACGTGCAGCAGGAATAGTACGCGCGTGTCTGTAGCCACCTTTTAGTCACCAAAAAGCACCTAAACTCTCTTTTAATTGACGTTGCTCAGTCCGCTGTTCGTGACGTGGGAGATCGAGGAACAGAGCGGCACCCACCTACGCGGCTGCATCGGCACGTTGGCCCCCACCAACTTACGCAATCTACGGGACTTCACCTTCAAGAGCGCGCTGCGAGACCGACGCTTTGACCCCATTGGACCGCAAGAACTGCAACGTCTGCACTGCTCCGTGTCATTGCTCGTCGACTACGAGGACGCCGAGAGCTTCGACGACTGGGAGGTGCGTTGTGGTGGAGGTGGAGATGGGAACTGAGGTCCTGACTGGTCAATTGATTGCTGGTGCAGATTGGCACGCACGGGATCATCATCGAGTTCAGCGACTCGGGGAGGAGCTACAGCGCCACGTACTTGCCGCAAGTCGCCCGTGAACAAGGTTGGGACCATCTGGAGACGATCACGTCACTTATGAGGAAGGCTGGATACCGCCGCAGTGTGAACGAGACCATGCTGAGGGCACTGAAGGTCACGCGCTACCGCAGCTCCATCCACAAACTCACGTACCAGCAGTACATCTCCATCAAACAAGAGATACTGGACCGTGCGTGAGCTACTTTGGTCTGCTGTGCTGAAGTTCACTTCGAGGCATACGTTGGTTGGAAAAAATGCATGTTCCTGAGCATTATTCATGTTTTTTTATTGGTTGCTCTTCGTGGAGTTCATCCATCGTCTCTTGTCTGGATTTGCTATCTTTTGTGTTCATCTAAACGCATCCGTCACTGCATCTGCTCGCAGCAAGGGCTGGAAGGCATGCCCTCACTTGCCATGAGTGGGGGTCAAGCCAACGATTTCATCGCCTGCTGCCTTTTGCTGTCACTTTAGCTTCCGCCGTCGGCATCCCGCTGAGCTAGGCGCTCTCTGTAGTCGTCATGAACTTGCTTGAGAAGGCTCTCTCCGCCTAGAAGCGGATCGTAGTTGGACTCATGCTCGCTGCTAGTGTAGTTCACGTCTTCTCCATGCTGGTCGATCAAGTACGCGTCCTCTTCTAACTCGATTCCGTGGACACCGGGCTTCCTTGAAACTTCACCCTCATCAACCTTATCCCGCCGGGCTAACGGGGCTGAGTTTTGGCGCTTGCTTTTAGCAGAAGCCGTGTACTGACCTGCAAGGCGAGAGTAAACATCACCTTGCGGCGCTGGGGGAGGCATCGTACCGAACGATTCGCTGCCTGCTGGCATCATCAGCTCGGCATCGTCGCTGCTGTAGTCACGCGGACGGTCCGTCGTAACGTACGACATCGGCTGCCGCAAGCCAGAAGAGCTGACGTACTGCTCGGACTCGTTCTCCTTCTTCATATTGGCGAGCACCTCCAACACAGAGTTACTCTTAAACGAAGGCGGGTTCTTCAAGCCTCCTGGAGTGCCTACGTACTGCTCCGTCGGTGTAGTCGAGGACCGCTTAAGTTGCCCCTTATCCTTCAAACGCCTCGAGCGATTGCGCTCCGAGCGACTTTGCAGAATCTCGCGTTTTGATGCACTCTCCCTCACGCGGTTCTTGTGAATACCAGTGAAGTTGGTGGGGTTCGAGAGCCGCGAAAAGATAGAGTTCGTTGTGGATGAAGAATCGTCGCTGCCCATGTGAGGCGAATCTTCTTTCGTACCATCATCGCCTCCATCCTCCTCCTCGCCCCCACCTCGACGAAGTGCACTCTGCGAAGCACGACCTTTTTGCGATGACATCGACGCAAACCCTGGGTTACTATCCACACTATCCAGGTCCATCCTAAACCGCCGGCGATCTTGTCCATGCGAATGGGGAACTTGGCCATTGTCATCGTCGTCGCTACGCATACGAACATCTTCACTTCCATAGTTCTCACCAATATCCTCGTGCTCGTCTGTCCCCATGTCTTCGTCATCATCAAACTCATTGGCCCAAGAGGCTGGCCCAGTCTGTGCCTCCGAGGTTGCACCAGACTTGGACCTAGTAGCTGACGAAACAGGAATCCGTGAGCGACCGGATGGTTGGTTGGCGCCGACAGCCAAATCGCTTAGCTTCTTTAGTTTAGATTCCAGATATCGGACCCGATCTCTGCTAGCAGCAAGATCTTGCTCCACCTGCTGAAACTTGTTTTCACTCGACTCTTTTTCCAGGTCCAGGGAACGCGTAATAGCTTCCAGCTCATCACATTTCCTCCGCAACACCGAGTTTCTCTCTTCTGACACTGACAACAGGAGGCGACTGCGTTCATCGAGAGGCTCATGATGAGGCGATGATCCGTCAGCGCCCGACCCACCATTGACCACACGCTGCAAAGACTCCTCATAACTCTGTTTGATCTGCATCGTTTTCTCTCGTTCTTGCTCAAGGTGCTGAGCAAGCTCGACCATTTCCACATGCTGTTTAGCAAGCTCTTGCTCCTTACGCTGATCCTGCTTCTTCACATCAACAGCCATACTGAAGAGCATTTTCAAAAGCGTTCGTGCCTCGGGTAATGACTGCGTCGTCTCAATCTTCGCCAATGCATTGCCCTCATCCACGACTCGAACGTCATCTGAAATCTCGGATATTTTCTCTTCCTTGTACTCGAGCTGAGCCTGGCAAGCCTCTATTCGTTCTTCCAGGTCATACAGCAATTGCTCCTCAGCAGGAGTGAGTTGTTGCTCCTGGCGCCCACTATTGCGTCGGCTAAGTGGCGAATTCTGCATGGGCGAGGTTAACACGTCACGAATGTTGGTTTGGGACGAAATTGAGTTTTTCACCTCTTTTTCAAGCTTGTCCCGCTGCGCATACAGCGCCTCCATCTCCTTCGCAACGGCTTCTCTTTCCTTCTGCAACTGCTCCAGCTTTTGCTGCTCCTCCGCACGTTTCTTCACCTCTTCGGATAGCCATTTTGCATCACGGTCAGCACGGTTAGCCGCAGCATTCTTCTTACGGCCATAAGAAGCATTCATCTTTTTCGCCTGGGCAGTTAATTGCTGTTGCTGCTTCAGTCGCTGCTTCGCCGCAGTAACCTCCTCCATTTTCCGTTTGAGTACTCGCTCCTGAGCATCCTTCTGGGATCCCAATCGCAAAATTTGCTGCTTGTCGCGCTGTTGGCTACGCTTAAGAGCCATGATTTCACGGCGCCGTTGTTTAGCCTCTTCCTCATACCGCTTCCGTTCTTCCTGCATTTTCTTGACTAAGTCCACCTTCTGACGCTTCATGTTGGAGATCTCTGAATTCAGCACACGCAATTGCATCTCGCTCTTCTTCTTTTGGTTCATGAAGCGGTTCATGTCACTTTGCTTCTTTCGCAAGGCATGCAACTCCTCCTCCTTCGTCTTCAGGTCTCGCGACAGTTTCGACAGTCGTCCATTTCCACCGGTGGAATCCCCCTCAGCGGCTGCTTTCTTCTCAGTCTGATCGATCTCTTCAACGAGGCGGTCGCGGTCAATCTGGGCAGCGCGGACCTCTTCCACCATTTGCGCCATCTTTTGCTCGTAAAAGCTCTTCATGCGTTCGTAGTTTTCTTGAGCCTGGCGAATATTTTGCACAAGCTGCTCCTTCAGCGAAATGTCGTGAGCAAGGTCTTGAACGGACTCCCCAAGATGGCGCTGTCGGCGCTGGAAAACCCGCATACGATCAGCTTCTTCCTGGTTTTCTTCCTCCACCTCCATGCTGTCTGCAGAGCCGTCTGCCCCACTTCCATCGCTGTCGCCACCAGCATCATCACCGCTTTCTTCTCCCTTAAGCTTGTTCAGCAAGGCAGTTTCCCGTTCGATCTCTTTCTCCGCTCGTTCGAGCAGCTCATTGCCAATCTTCGTATCAACCTCCGCGAGCGAAGGCAAGGCCAATGCAGGAGCAGTAGACGGTCGGGCTCCACTGCTACTGGTGGCAGTTCCGGGAAAACTCATTACAGCATTGTCACGCTCTCGCTCAACTGCACGAAGTTTTTCTTGCAGCTCGCAAATAGTTCGTAGCTGATCCTTTAACACATTGGACTTTGACTCTCGCTCCTCCGGTGTCATAGAGCTATTGTCCGCGCTTTCTTCAACACAGAGACGCAGGTAATCGCGTTCAGCTTGTGCCGCAATCATCTCTTCCCTCAAATGATCAAGCTGAGTCTTGCCACGTTTCATCTCTGCGGTCAATCGAGCCACCTCACTTTCGGCATTTTCAGCGCGGGTTCGAAGTGCACCGAACGAATCGAAGTCACTTTCCATTCCGATGAAATTCGTCCCCACGGTTGCCATTTTCAGCTCGCTTTCCGACAGTCCCGGGTTGCGCAGTCGGTGCACTTCCATCTGCAGCATTTGTACCTGACGTCGCAATTCCATAGTCATAGCCGAAGCTTCGTCTCGATTGACCACAGGCTTGTTTTGAATGTTTCTGGCTCGGTTGGCATACTTGAGTGCGTTCAACGTCTCCTCGAAGTTAACGTCAGCTGGGCTCACACACGTAAGCATCAGCGTTCGACTGTTACCACCCAGCGAGTCTTGAAGCATTCGCGTCAGCTTGGAGTCGCGGTACGGAACGTGCACTTTTCCTCGCTTCTTGTCATCCCCCAGAGCGCTGATGACATTTCCAAGAGCAAGCAACCCTTTGTTAATGTCAATACCTTCCTTCAGCCGCTTTCCCTCGGCTTGCGTTCGCTTCTGGCGCTCTGAGCCTGCGAGATCCACGAAGTTAAAGTACGAGTTCCTCGTCTCATAATCACCTTCTGCCATCTCCTGGCCGTCCGCCGGCGGGTCCCCAATCGGCACGTGCTGCACCATGGTGACGGTGAAAATGGCATGGGAGCGACTCGAGTGGGCGTTCATGAGCGTGCTCCCCGTCGTACGACAGAGCGTGCCTCTCTCCAGCAGCCGCATGCACTCATCCGCATCCACGACCTCGACCTCCGAGGCGCCTGTGACCTGCACTTCTCCGTTCTCTGCTTCTCGCAGACTCACCTTGTTCTCTCCAGAAGAGTCTCCCAACGTGACCAACAAGTCGTGGATCTCTTCTCCATAAATCTCCAGGAACCGGATCTTGAGTTGCGCCTTGTAGTGCGGATTCTCCTGTATCTTGCCGTCCATCTGCTCGAACATGTAGCTGATCACGCGCGGGATGATGCCGTAGTCTTCTGGAGGGATGTGCACCGAGCTGCCGCTGCCCATGGTGTACGTCTTGCCCGAGCCCGTCTGTCCGTAGGCGAAGATGGTCGAGTTGTAGCCGTCGAACGTGGCGCGGATGAGCGGGTCCACGCAGCGCCAGATGTCGCTCTGCTGCGCGTACTTGCCGAACACGTAGTCGTACGTGAAAGCGCGGTTCTTGCCCATGACGATCTGCTGCTCGTCCTCCAAGACGGACACGCACTCGTCGCAGCGTTCCACCTTCTCGCGCCCGATGAGCGGCCGTATACGCACCGCCACGCGCACGGACATCGCGTCATCGTCCGCCATGGGGCCACAGCACTGGAAGCCAAGCCAGCAAAAGTGAGATTGCAAAAGTGGACGGATGGATCGAGAATGTTGCACTAGTTATGTTGCCGGAAGAGGAGTTGCAGGAAAGTTGCGCCAACGACTTCAGCTAGGAAAGGCAACTTTGAGCTAGAGCTGAGTGGTGAACCAGATCTGAGTGGTGAATACGAGCAAGACTGTGGACGTTGCATTTGTTATTGTCTTTATGCTGGTTGCAGCCAATTACGCTGCACCTTCAGCAACCAGTGCACTTCTTAGTCGTCGTTGTCGCCAAAGAGACTGTCGAAAAAGCCCATGACGCCGCCGCCACTTGACTCTTCCGAATCTCCTCCCCCAACGTCGTCGAACTCGCTGCCGCTGGCCGAGCTATCGCCGCCATTTCCACCACCATAAATACCTTCGTCCTTGGCGCTCCACTCGTCGTCACCGCCCTCCGCACCGAGCTCTTCACCTCCGTCAGCGTCAGTCGCGGCACCAGCAGCTTCGTCGCCAGCGCCAGCGACTGCGCCTTGGTCTCCACCGCCTCCACCCATCATGAACGGGAACATCATGCCTCCGGGCCCACCTCGAGGAATGCGCGCAGCCATTTCTCCAACCACACGGTCGAACGGCAGACTCTGGAGGTATATCTTACCGGGTCCAGTTAGCGTCGTCACGAACAATCCTTCTCCGCCAAAGAGCACATTCTTCGCGCCCTTCATCATGGTGATGTCGTAGTGTACGCTCGGCTCAAAGGCGACAAGACACCCGCTTGAAATGCGGAGCACCTCACCAGGCTGCAGCTCGCGCTCGATCAACGTCCCAGAGGCACGCACGAGAACGTCGCCGCTGCCCGTCAGCCTCTGCAAGATAAATCCTTCGCCGCCGAAGAAGCCCACGCCGAATTTCTTGGCAAATTCCTGAAGTGTATGAAATAATGCCGGATATGAGTATCAGGACACAGTACCAGCACCTTGCTCACATCGTACCATTTCAATGTTGACCGTGTCCGAGCCGCACAAGAATGCCCCCTTTTGGCAGATAATCGATTCACCGAGAAAGTCGCTCAGGCGGAGGTGAACGATCTTGCTGGGGAAGCTCGTTCCTAGCGCCACCTTGCCCTTCTCGCTGCCGTGGTACGTAAAGCGGGAGACGAAGAAGTTTTCTCCCGTCATCATTCTGTGTAAGTGCAGCAAACGTTGTCGGAATTGTTAGTTTATTCGCGCAGTAAAGCCAAACAAATGTCGGTAAAGTTCGCGATCAGCGTACCGCTTCATACCCTCACCGAATCCGCCGGCGGTGGTCGTCTCCATCTCCACACCGTCCGTCATGTAAATCATGGCTCCCGTCTCCGCGCGCAAACATTGCTCCGGTTCGAGCTCAATCTACAGCAGCAAAGCAACTCCAGTGAGTGTTGAGAGTCAACCCTCCACTTCAACACTTTCATCTTACGTGCACCACTTGGGAATCGTGTCCCTCAATGGATATGGCCGTGTCAAAGTTGATCGGAACGAAGACTTCGTTCCCCGTGCTCTCGTGATGAGGCAGCGTCGCCGCCTTGGACTCCTCACTCTCCTCCTTCTTCGTTTCAGTCTCCGTCGGCTTCGCAACCGCCTGCGGACTCACACCAGGTAGGTGACGCACCGTCTTACGCAGCTCTGAATTGTAGTACACCACGTCTCCTGCAGCAGCAGTCGCAAATCAGTGCCATTTTCTCTTTAATTGACCTCCTTCGAGCTCTCTTGGCTCGTATTACGCACCGTTGCGGCGCGTAATGGCCTCCCAGCCGTCGGGCAACGCCGAGGAGAAGGCTCTGGCTTGATGCAGTCGAGCCAGGTGAGAGGGAGTCGTCGCCTTGGCCACGTATCGGAGCACGGCGCGACGCAGCATCTCTCTGTCTCGTCAATCGGATTGAACTGGCCGGGAATGATTGCTCGGATACGTGGTGTACGACACACACATTCTACGCCGAGATTTCCCGCCCAAAAAGGCGTTGGCTGCCATGCACCCGATGGACGTGCGATGGCGTATAAATACATGTTCGCTCCGTGTCAAAATCCCTGCGTCGTATGGCCACACGGAGGGGCACAATCCGCTGGCAAGTGCAACGTGGAGTATTTATGTATTGGCCAGCCGCGGCCTGGGACGGCGCAGTAATTGCACTCGCACAGCAAGCGCCTCACGCGCTAACTTTAGCCACCGCCTGCAGCGCCTTCGGTCGTCTTGGGCCTTTTGTAACGGAGCATGGGAAGCGGCGCGCTTTTTCAAACTCGAAACCGCCTTCCACGTTTGGCTCGGTAAACTACTGCGAAAACTACCTTTCCTCGCGTGAATATCGCGGTAGCTCGCAACCATTCACCCCTCCCATGCGCATACCCGTTTCCGGTATGATCGCCGTCATGCCATCCGTCCGGAAATTCAAACCAGCCAGTGGTTTCAGATTCGGACGCCCGTTGACTTGCGCTTTGTATGCCTCCGGAGTGATGGTCGTCGCCGTTTTGAAACGCAAATTTGACGTCAGCGGTAAGTTTTCCCGCGCGCCCCCACGCGGCCGCGGCAGCTTCATTCGCCAAAAGTCCGAATTCTCCTCAGAGCCCGCGCAGCCAGCCAAGAGCCGCCGCCGGAACCCCAGACGCGTCCGTGAAGCAACAGGTAGGACGCCTCCCTCCCCTCTGCATGGCGTGGCTGCCCCCTGCCTCCCCCCACCTTTGTGTCGTCCCCTCCCCTCTCCGTCTGACGGAGAACACGCGAGGGGGAAACCAGACGAAGGGAAAGGGGGGAAGGGGCACCACGTCACGAGCGATCTTCCTGTGTCTCCTCCTTCTCTCTCTCCAAAGACTCACACAACTCTCGCGTACGTAACAGACCCAGCGACAACATGCGAGAACTCGTTCACATCCAGGGAGGCCAGTGCGGTAACCAGATCGGCGCCAAGTTCTGGGAGGTCATCTCCGATGAGCACGGCGTGGACCCCACGGGCTCGTACCACGGCGACTCGGACCTACAGTTGGAGCGCATCAACGTGTACTACAACGAGGCCACGGGCGGCCGCTACGTGCCCCGCGCCATCCTCATGGACTTGGAGCCCGGCACCATGGACTCGGTCCGCGCTGGCCCGTACGGTCAGCTTTTCCGCCCGGACAACTTCGTTTTCGGCCAAACGGGCGCCGGTAACAACTGGGCCAAGGGACACTACACGGAGGGCGCCGAGCTCATCGACTCGGTGCTGGACGTCGTCCGCAAGGAGGCCGAGAGCTGTGACTGCCTGCAGGGTTTCCAGATCACGCACTCGCTGGGTGGCGGTACCGGCTCCGGTATGGGCACGCTTCTTATCTCAAAGATCCGTGAAGAGTACCCGGACCGTATCATGTGCACGTACTCCGTGTGCCCGTCCCCCAAGGTGTCGGACACGGTCGTGGAGCCCTACAACGCCACGCTGTCGGTGCACCAGCTTGTTGAGAACGCCGATGAGGTCATGTGCCTGGATAACGAGGCCCTGTACGACATTTGCTTCCGTACGCTCAAGCTCACGACCCCCACGTACGGTGACCTGAACCACCTGGTGTGTGCCGCCATGTCCGGCATCACAACGTGCCTGCGTTTCCCCGGTCAGCTGAACTCGGACCTGCGTAAGCTGGCGGTGAACCTGATTCCGTTCCCGCGTCTTCACTTCTTCATGATTGGTTTCGCCCCGCTGACCTCGCGTGGCTCGCAGCAGTACCGTGCCCTGACGGTGCCCGAGCTGACGCAGCAGCAGTTCGACGCCAAGAACATGATGTGCGCCGCTGACCCTCGCCACGGTCGCTATTTAACTGCCGCGTGTATGTTCCGCGGACGTATGAGCACGAAGGAGGTCGACGAGCAGATGCTGAACGTGCAGAACAAGAACTCGTCGTACTTCGTCGAGTGGATCCCTAACAACATCAAGGCTAGCGTGTGTGACATCCCGCCTAAGGGTCTCAAGATGAGTACCACGTTCATCGGTAACTCGACCGCTATCCAGGAGATGTTCAAGCGTGTGTCCGAACAGTTTACGGCAATGTTCCGTCGTAAGGCTTTCTTGCACTGGTACACTGGCGAGGGTATGGATGAAATGGAGTTCACGGAGGCCGAGTCCAACATGAACGATCTCGTGTCTGAGTACCAGCAGTACCAGGACGCCACCGCAGAGGAGGAGGGTGAGTTCGACGAGGACGAGGAGATGGACGAGATGATGTAGACGCGTACTCGTAGTTACGGCCTCCTTCGTCTTCCGTGGTTGCGGGCAAACTCATCATCAACACTCGACGCATTGCTGATCGCCGTCGTGCAACTCGTGAGTAGTTTAGCTATCTACACCCAAGAGAGGTTAGTGGCTCGGCATCTACAGAACAGAGAATCCTATTACCTTTCTTAACTTGTCATCTTTCCCTCCATGCACTTCCGTTTGCTTCATGAACAGTGCAGCTAGCACTGCCTTGAGTCGTGGTCTTCAACGAGTGCAACTTGTACCAACATGGCTTCACTCAGTTGATTGGCTCACCTGATTTAGTCGATCTATTTCGGTGGTAAGGTTGAAGTTGACGTGCATGTTGCAGTGTGTCCATTTTCGGTGATCTTTGTCTTCTATACACGAGAGCCACTCTTCCGATGCACCGTTCAGGTGGACCTTCACCTTCAGGACGAGATGGCCCTGGGATTCTCCCTCAACGGATGACTCCGGCCCAGATACGTTGCGTAGGGACTCCACAGGCCTCGTACTCGCCCTTCCGCGAGTCCTTCTTCTATGACCCACGCGCCAACACGGCGCTCAAAAGGGGCGGGCACCAACCCAATCAACAGGTTTACGCACGCGAGTCGAGGCGGGTGTGGACAACGCAAGGCCCCAGCATCGATCCGCGGTTGCCTAGAACGACCGTGAAGCCGGGCACCGCCTTCCGGAACGAGTGCCTCAGTGCAGACCAACTATACAGCTCCAGTCGGAATTCGCTGGGCTACGACGTCCATCGTAAGAGCTTTCAAAGCCATTATTCTGCACGTACGAATGTTGACAAGCTAACTTTGGTTGTTATGATGCAGGTTCCTTGAGAGGTACCAGTCTCTGTAGTTCCACCAAGCGCTTCAGCAGTGTACGTTTGAGTTGACCAGCATGAACAGCAAACTGAAGAGCTACATATCTAACTACTGCTTCGTAGAAAACTGCCACTCCCGAGTGTGTTGGCCCTGGGTCGTACGATGTGATGAAAAAGCCAAAAGGGTTGCTCACAGACCCACCACCTCGCCAGCAAGAGGTTAGCACTTTTATTGTTTGGCTTTACACCTTCAGTTGCATGATAATTCACTTGCTCCGTCATGTTAGGACTTTCCTCCACCGGATCGACTTACTCAGTGGGGTGGACGGCCCGACTCGAGATCAATGGACAGTGCTGGCGAGTGGAAGTTTACGTCGGAAATACCATCCGTCACGAAGTTTTCGTTCCGCAAGGCGAGAGCTTCCACGTGGATTGAGCAGATAGAACAGCGACAACGGCGTGAAGACCCAATGGTGCGGCGCAAACCTCAAATTTGCTTAAACGTTCTTTCCCCAGAGCAGCGACTACCTCAATATTTGCAGGGAACGAGCAACCCAGTGCATACAAATAAGACGACCAGGCCCAACAAGGTATCACCTGTTCCAAGCCCAGAACGGTCTCTTGTCATCTCATTATATCCACCCGAAAGCAGCGCAGACATTGATCAGGGTTGACACAGTTGCAGCTAGTAAATACCTATTGTGAAGGCAGCTCATTGAAGCAAAATAGTTTTCATCCATTATTCATCATGCTACGGAAGGAAAAGGTCCGAACTAGTGCGGGTGCGAGAATCACCTCGCCCCCTGATGCGGTTCGTTCAGAATGACGGCGACTGCTAAGTGGTACCTCGAGTTGCTTTGAAAGCGGAGAATTGGTAGACGGGAGGAGGCATGTTCGGAGCTGGTCCAGAGCGGATATTTCTGCTGTACCAACTCGACGTTCTTCTTGGAGATAGCGAGCAATTACGGCATCTTTAACAACCGAATGACCTGGTTCCAAGAAATATGTGCGTATCGTGTCGTTTTCGCTGATTTGAACTCGATCCGATCGCTCGTCGATGCGAAATTCGGGGCATCGGCGAAGGTGGGCATAGGTTGTTTCTGATACCTGAATGCGGCCAGCCACTCCTCGGGATTCCATGAGGTTAGCGATGACAGTATGGCGTCCCCAAATAAGGTAACGAGGCTTCTTAATGCCCACTACACCACCCACGACGTTGCCCGTATGAATGCCGATGCGCATCTGTAAATTCACATTTGCCTCGGCACAGAAGCGGTCTATTTCGTGCAGCATTTCAACAGCAAAAGCTGAAATCGCTGCTGCGTGGTTTTTGCTGCTTTTATGACTGGGCAGCCCACCCACAACAATGAAGGCATCGCCTACAGTATCCATTTTGTACACACCCAAATCGTCGAGGTGACTGTCGAAAGCCGAGTAAATTTGGTTGAGCATCACACAGATAGCGGTCGGGTCAAGCTTGGCGCCGAGAGGAGTGAAGCCTACCATATCCGAATAAAGTAATGTCACTTCCGCTAGTTCATCGACAATTGTAGATTGCTGCATGAGGGCTTCTGCGTACTGTTTGGATGGTAGCATATTGGTCAATAGGTCCTCGCACTTTTGCCTTTCCAGCTTCAATTTACACTTTAACAGGAAGTCGTGGCGCAGACCCAGCTCTCTTTTGTATCCGAAGTGAACTGCCATCGAAGCCATTGTAAACAGCAAGTAGAAACTCTCGGATATATCGGCCCATGGCTCAGCACGTCGAAGTGCTGAACACGTTACAAACACCAGGAAGCCCCACAAGTTAACCAGGACAGCGTTACGAAAGCGTAACCTCATCACCAAGCCAACAATCACGGCGTACAATAAGTTCCCATCTAAGAAGGTAAGTTTCTGTGCCCCCTTTGGGCGATAATCCATGAACGACGAAGAATCGGCCGCCGTGAGCAACTGCATGTTTAGAGCAAGGATGAAGATGAGCCCCGTTCCAGTACCCCATGTTTCTTTTAATCGGGCTAGACGTGGATATCTTCGTAGCAACTGCACACTTAGGAGTAGTAAAACAATTGTCGTGCCGTAGATTGAATATGCTCTAGTGTTTCGCTCAGCCTTGTTTGGATAATCGTCTTTCTTGTAAACTCTGTAGATGATGGTGACGAACAGGTAGACAACACACATGTACAGTGCCATACAAAATTGAGGCGTACTATCCCGGTTGTGCTCGATGCGAAAACCTCGTTCCATTTCGCTGGCGGTGTCGTTCACACTCTGAATATTTCGTGGATCCCTCACGGCTCTGCTGTCAATCGGCACTTCATGAGAAATGCATTCACTTTTTGGAACTGCTTGCACCCGCGATACTCTCCCCATAAGCTTTGGACACTTCGAGCCACGGCTTGAACGTTTTGATCGGAAGTCCAGTATTAGGCGTCGAATTTCAACAGCATCCATACATCCAAGATAGTCGTCGCTGCGATGGTGGAGAGGGGATTTAAACTCGATATCCTTGCCGCGAATGGACTCCTCAATAGCGTTTTCAAATGTGCCAAATACACCGGAGGTTGCGAATCTCTCTTTCTGTGGCGGTGCTGGATATTTGCCTTCAAGCCAAAAGAGCTGGGCCATACCTTTTCCTTTCAGGTTCATTGTACCTCTTTCAGAAATTAGGAATGCGCCAGTGCGTACAAGGAGCTCTCGAGAACGGCTACTAATCTGGATCTTACCCGCGCAACCCGAGGAGCAAACACGCGACGACGTGTTCACTGTATCCCCGAAGAGGTGGTAGCTGTAGGTTTTGCTCCCGACAACCCCTGCGACCACAGGACCAGAGTGGATGCCAATTTGTAGCTGGATATCAACGCCATTAAAATTCCACGACTCTGTCTCACAAATTCTCATCATAGTCAGCGCCATATCTGCTACCTTCTCACAATGGAATGGATCACGTTGCGGTACTCCAGCAGCACACATATATGTTTCCGCGATAGCCTCCACCTTATAAACTCCATGAGCATCCGTGGCGCGATCGAAACAAAACACGATACGATTCATGAGCTGTACAAGTTCAATAGCCGACGTGTGTTTTGACAGCGCCTGAAAGTTACTCACGTAGCAAAAAAGGATTGAAACTTCATCGTAGCTTTCAGCCAATCCATCAGTGCGATTGTCTTTCAAGCGTTCTTTAATGTGCACGGGCAGCATTGTCTCCAGTAGGTTGTCACGGCACTTGCGTTCATCATCAACTCGCAATCGTTCCAAGAACTCCTGGCGCACGTACCGCTCGCCATGATACGCAGTAAGTGTGCAAAAGGCTATCATGGCCAGGTTTGTAGTCGTGTCAACGTCATCCCACGTACACTCGTGACAGAATATCACTGCGAATATTCCTTTGATCACCATGTGGTAACACGCACATATTGAGGCCATGGTGAAGCGCATACCACTTGCAATAAAGATGACCAAAATGAAAATTAGGTTCATGGCCCGAACACTCTTCTGCGAAGCAAAGAGAGTGAGGTCCTCAAACGTGAGCCCCGTTGAGGACTCCTCCGCCTCTTCTTCGAAAGAGCTCACCAGAAACAAGAAGCGCGGAATCTGGTGCGCAAAATCTAAGAGGAAATAGTGCGTGAGCAGGACCTGGTCAAACTTCCGGCGGAACCAGCTAGTGAACGTTGCTACCTGAAAAACCAGCGATAGGGAGAGGATCGCAAGGCGCGAGACGAACACATAGTTCTTCATCAACCGTCTCTGCGTCAAGAGCTGGGCCACCAGCATGATCAGATTGATCAGGATCACTATTCGACTCGCCATTCGCACTTTCTGGGTGACGTACACATTGGAGTGCTTACAAAAAGCTTCTTCCTGGGCAGCATCCCGAAATCGTAAGGGAAATATCTGCAAATCGGCCCTCACTGAGAATTCTGCGACGTCTCTGCTTACGATAGTCCGCTCACTTTCTCCAAGCCCACGAGTCATCTGACCTCGAACAATACCAACGGGCTGGACTTTAGCACTATGCCCCATTTCAGGTGAAAACAAACTGTGTGAAGAAGACAGCTTCCGTGGAGTTTCATGTAGAGCAGCGCCCACGGGTAGGAAATCAGTTGTCAGCGGGTAGAGAATACTTTGTCGATGGATGCTTTTTCGCCGCTCCGTGTTAACTCCTGGCGGTAGCTCTTCCGCTGGGTGTGGGGGCATTGCCTCGCGGTGCGCTTCCTCATCCCGGTCATCCTCCATTCCCTCGATGGCGTCGCTGTGTTCTCCAACTTGGTTTCTTTACGATATTCTATCGTCTGCGTGAAGTTGTGGCCATACACCGAGTTCTTGGACGTAAACACTTGCAGGCGAAGTAGTGAGGACTGCCAGCGTTGTCATACACGTCTGAAAATGGCCGTTGCGAAAAATGTCCGACACCCCCAATATAGCTGTCTCCTCAAGGCACCAAAACTTCCAACCAGGACTTACGAACGCAAGCTGCTTCACACGATAAATAGAAGCGGCTACATGGCTTGTCCCCAGAGCTCTCACGTAATCCTCACAGCTACAAGAACATGAAGGACTTCCATAAAAACAATCATACCAGTACCAATACTCCGCTCCCATTCTTCACCTCTTCTACACGTTGGTCTCTACTTGACAGCAGCCACAGCAGCCTTCGGTCTCTTGGCGGGGTTGCGTCCCCGAATCTACAAAACAATAAAACAAAAAAGCATTAATAATAATACCATTAAAAGTCACTCTCTCCATATAAAAAAACACAACCAAAGCTAGAGAGAGCCCTTGTGGCTACTGTACGTACCAGGACGTCTGGGTTCTTGGGGTCTTTGACCCACGTGACGTTGCTGACGTTGTAGCTCTCCTTAAACAGCAGCAGGAACTCACCCACGCGCTCCACTTTGCCGCCCCACAGATACACGCGACTGCTCTTGAGCACCAGCTGCGAGCTCGAGAGCTGCAGGACGTCCCCCAGTCGCACGTGCAGCGCCGCCGTCTTGAGCAGCACGAGACTCACGCAGCCAGAGTCGTCCCCCACCAAGAGCGTGGCGTTGTTGCTGGCGTTGGCCTCGTCCTTGGCGTTGGACTCCAGAACGATCACCTTGACGTTCACCTCCTTGCCCACCAGCGCCGGACTCAGCTCCTTGACCCGCGTCAGCGGCAGCTTCTTCGCGCCACGGGCCGCCATCTTCCAGGTTGCAACCTATAAAAATAAAAACTGTAGGAACGACAAACTACAAAAATAAAATACCGAAGCTAGAAACTTATTCAAGTTTTATGTAGCCATTTCATTTCAGCCAATCGCCGCTCAGTGCGCAAAACGCCTTGAAGCTAAGCAATGAAGCGCATCTTCCAGCGGCGAGCGCGCAGCCCCTCGGCCTCTAGCTCGTCCGAGAGCTCGCCAGCCGCCGCAACAACAGCGCTATCGCCTAGAAGAGCGGCTTCTGCGTCGTTCAAGCCTTCTGTGGCTCCGATAGGCGCTGAATCCGCAGAGATACGAGCGTCCAAAGTTGCCGTCGGGAGCGAGACGTTGCACGCCAAAGTGGCGGCGTTTGCGACGTCTGCGAGCGCGGAGGAGCGGCAACAAGCGCTGGACGATCTGCACGACGTTTTGGTGGTCGCAACGCAGTCTTTGGACGGCGCTGGGAGCCACGGGAAGCTGCTGAATGGACGAGACAACGACACGCTCGTGAGTGTGACCGCCCAGAGGCTGCGGAGCTGCTTCAGTCGCTCCCTGGAGCTGTTTAACGCTGACAAACTGGACGGTAAAGTCGATGCCATGTTCTCATTGGCTACAGCGTCGCAGGAGAGGGATTACGTGCTGCAAATGCTGCAGATTCTGAAGGTTTTGGTGGTGAAAGGAGACAACGCTCAAGCTCTTTTGCTGGTTGGAGAGAGGATCCCGTCGATGTTTGTGAAAGTGGTGAAGGCGCTGAGTGATGGAGTTTCTGATGCATGTGGAGAGCTGGTGGAGGTGATTCTGGAGGTGCTGGCGGCGCTGGTGACGTCGCCTGAAGTCGTGCAGGAGCTGAACGAGACCAGCACGTTGCATCGCATTTTCCACTTGGCTTTTCGGGAAGAAAAACACCAAATGGCTGTTGTGAAGGTACTTAGTTAACGCCTGGAGCTGCTGGATGGGTTTGTGACCATTTTTTCTTTGTGGATGTGTTGTTCGTTCAGGTAGTGGAGTCTCTGGTCCAAGGTCTGCAGCCAAACAGGTGGAGATCGATGGTGAAGCACTTGTATGAGGGGCGCTGTCTTCTTGAATTGATACACAATGCCAACGGGACTGGTGTATTAGCGAAGGCTGTACTGGTCACAGCACTGTCGTTGAGAAGAGCACGTGATGCTGGTCTGTATGACTTGCACAGGCAGATGCGTTCGGAGCGACAGAGACATAATATTTTGGCGATGTTTATAAAGCTGTTCGAATCTCGGCTACAAGAAATCAGTGATATAAAGACGCAAACAGATTTTCGCCAAGATGGCCAAGACCTGGCCGATGCTGTTGCAGAGTTTTGTTTATCAGGGAATGAAAGCCCACTCCCGAGAAGCGATATTTACCAGAACAAGGCGTTTAGACTGGCGTTTGATGGCGGATCTCCAAACGTCGCAGCGTCGCTGTTTAACGTAGAAGCGTTTGGACTGCTTTCAGACATACTCACGTATTTGCATCGCAAGACAAAATTTGAGAAAGGGCAGGACTGTGACGAACACGTCTGTGAGATGTTGCGCGACAATCGAGAGCAGTTTGAGTGCCATTTCCTTGAGAAACTTTGCCAGATCGTCGTGGCGTATCGATTTGATTACGAGTTTGTAAGCGTACGTACTGCATATTTAAAGTGCAGTAGATTGGCCGTCGCGTCTAGGAGAAACTGACGGAATGTTGGCTCTGCACAGACAAGCGGAGTTATAACTCGAATCATCGAGGAGCTGGATGACTACTCGGAGATGGCTCAACACACAGTGCTGTCAGTTCTATCTGCAATTGCCATCGAAGCGAGGGTGATTCCATACACCGAACTTGCTGCTATCAACGCATTTATCCGGAAGGTCAGTACAAAGCCAATCGATGAGCAACTTTGAAACTGAAAAAAAATATCAATCGTTAACACAGGTTTTGCCGAACAGGATACATTTCAAAGACGCTCTATCCACGCCCTGCTCGCCTTCGGAGTGAACCTGCTCCGATTTGACGATGCTTACCACGAAATATTTCGCTCCGTTGGTCTCGTGAGTACACTGGTGGCACTCTTTCTCGATCAGACAACAACCCTTTGCTCCGATGCAGCGTCAACCCAAATCAGGGTAGAATTTCCAACAAGGACAGTCGGTAGTGGTGAACCGAATGGTACGCCTCACTTCGTTGATGAAAGTTCGATTGTGTCACTGTTGGCATTACATTGCCATCAAAGAGCAAGGCGCCGCAGCGCACACCGCGGTGCGATGGGGCAAACTGATTTTCTTACTCTCGTTGACATCATGAAACTGCTTGCCGGTGGAGTTCGTGGTGATTCTGTCACTATCGACGAGCAATACTTTGAGCGTAATCTCTGTGGATTACCCATGCTTGAGAGTATTTGCACATTGATCGGACACAGTTCTTTTCAGCAAGAGGGTCTTGCATTGTGGGGGTCTATCATCCGGGTGACTTCAATTTTACAGCGTAACGATGAGGTTCTCCGTAATGTAGTCAACAGCTTTTTGCAAGCTATTCGATATGTAACTCTGGCCGTCTATTTCCCGCAGGATGGACAAGTCACAGTAGCGTTTCCAGGCAATATGGTGGTATTGCAAGGTGCTCTCGCGTATCTTGAGGCACTACTGCGACCGAAAGACGCATTGGTGGCGAACTCAATGCAACATGAGAAGCCTTTCTGCGAGTCAGACTTTACTTTAAGAGAGGCGTCCGAACGAAATCGAGTTATGGGGGCTTTACTGGATTGCGATGTCATTTTATCGCTGCTTGGAACATTGTGTGCAGTGGCTAAAAAATGGGAGGTTGATACGGACTCAACGAACCATTCCGATGATAACAACGCCGGAACTTTGATAATGCTGTCGTTAAAATCAATTTTCTCTCTCGTCACTACTAGCACGCAAGCTTGCCGACTGTTTGTCAGGTACGCACCGCCGATGATTCTTATTTAGTGCCGCGTCTTGTTTCTCACTTTTGCTAATTTATTATGCAGCTCAATTTCGTTTGGCAATTTTGGCGACCTAATCGGGAATTTACTCACTCACTACAATGATATGACTAAAACCAGGAAAGGTTCCAGCATTGCAACTGATGATAGCGCACTGGAGACGGATACACTGGTAGTATTTTGCGTGCGATACTGTATTGGGTTTTCATTGGGGGATTATGAAATGGCTTGCCTTGGTGGAACACTTTCTTCGGCCCCCACGCTGCTGAAAGATGGAGGCTGCTCGGCTGTTTTACGCTATCCACATCTATTTGCTGTTGCGCTTCAGCTTTTGAGTATTTGGGCGGGTGAACTCGATACTGATTCTGTTTTACAACTGATGAACTTACTCCTGCGTATTTCGGCATTGTACGTGAAATTCATTTCTATTACTACTCGTGCCTGCTGATTCGATTTCATTGTGTATAACTGATACGTTGTGTGTTGATCCAGCCCTGGAAATTCATACCGCCTGGCATCTGCAAATGTTTTAGAAATCATGTTAAGATCATTCACTGCAACTACTCGCGGACCTAAGGAGCCACTCAAATGGAATGAGGGCATGGTTTCACAAGCGCTACTATGGGAGAACAACGTTTTTCATGAGCTAGCGGTTTCTCTTGTAGAAAACGTCGCTCTTGCTAGTGTTTCTCCAGCAGCGGCAAACTATTGGGTTAAAATGCTGGTGTCTCTGTTCCGAGATCGATCAAAGCAGCTAAGAGTGCAAAATCCAATGGGCTATCGAACAGGAATGGTATTCAAACCCACGGAGTATAAGAAGGTGTCTGCAACTCCTGTTCCGACCTTATTAAGACTGATGTTGAAGTTGACTTCAGCTACATTTGACCGTACACAGGGTGCACCGGCTATTGAGTTTGACATCTCCAAGGAAGGATTCGGATGTCTTCAAATTCCCGATGTAAATGCCAGGTCTTCTTCTTCGAGTGACTCTGGTTCGCCTGCACCATCGCTATCGACTTTTTCGCATAACTCAAAAGTTTGGCCACCGCAAGAAGGGTATTCAGTGATGGTATGGTTTCGAGTGGATTCGTATGAGCGAAAAGAGGAGCGTGAGAAGTTGTATCGTGAGTGCTTCATGTCTAACGCGTGCATTCACTGTCGAGGAAAAGTGCAGGACGAATATGTATTGAAATGTTCCCATCGAGCATGCCGAGGATGCATCGAGGCGCTTCTTAACAGTGGTGGCGAGTGCGTTGTGTGCAATCCACCAATATTTTACCTCTTTAGATTTCGTTCAAGCGACGGCAAGTCGGTCAGTGAAGCGTTTCTGAAAGGGGGGAAACTTTTTATGCGTACGAGCTCGAACCGTGCATCAGTCTATCAATTTTCGCATACCCCGATCAAGACAAAGCAATGGCACCAGGTCGTGTTCACTCATGCTAAACAGCGCTTCCAGTCCAGCATGGTTTCGTGCTACCTGAACGGGATTTTGCAGGAGAATGTGAAGATTCCGTATCCATCCAGCATTACGGGCAGCCAACCACTAAGTAGTTTGATTGGTGTGCCATCTCAAGCGCGGCGATGCTCCACTACAAAATGGACACTGGGGCCATTTTACTTGCTTGACCTTCCGATTTCAGCCCCAGTGGTTAACGCTGTGTTCGCGGCGGGGCCATCCTACGACCGGTTATTTTTTGGTGCTGCCGGGAACAATGAAATTGGAGTTACGTTTGATCATCTCAACATAGCAAACATGGAAATGCTGGATTTGTACATGTGGGACCCTGTTCGCTCGCTCATTGATTCCGTCGATGTGGAACGCACTGGTCGCAATAAGCTCCTCCGCCGGAGTTTATCGCTGGCTTCGGCTGCGTCGAGTACGGCTGCAGCTCTTGTTCAGGACATTAAGTCAAGCGCGAATGTTTTTTCTCGAATTCCTAGTGCCGTACCATTGATTCATGTTCCCGTTCCGTCTGAGCGAATTCTGGTGGCTTACTCAGCCAGAAATGGAGTAACAAACGATTTGCATATTGTCCTCAGCAGTAAACTTGATGGTCGTCCAAGTGGACATCTCATGGGAGGGACTGTGCTTCGAGAGGCGGCGACCATGGCCTCTGCCATTTTCGATATTAGCAGCTCAGGGTGTCAAATTGCATACGTATTGCTTGACGAGGCTTCAACAGAAGAGGAAGTGGAGCTGGCTCTTAATCTACTTGGGCTCCTCATGCAAAATAACTCACGAAATCTGACTGCGATGGAGAATGATCATGGATATGGCATTGTAAACTATCTTCTACACAAGAAGGCATCCCTTTTGAGTACCAACAGCTTGCAGATTATATTTCGTATTGTTGGGGTGAGAATCGAGCTGGAGAATCCGGAACGGCAACTGGAAACCACGACTCATGCTTCTTCGGACAGTGCAATACGCAATGTACAAGCGCTGCAGTACTTTATTTTGGACTACTCACTCTGGCAGAAAGCACCCGAGATCAATATTTCGAAGTTGCTTTTTTCGACACTTTATTCATGCTTAGCTGCCGACGACGAGGCGATTCGTGAGCGGAATCGAGCACAGCTACAGTCAATTAGTTTCATCCGACAATTGCTTTACGTGCTATTGGATCCGAGTGTCACGGCCGATCTACTACGAGTTATTGTAGACGTAATATTGGTTTGCTTGACGAGCTCTAATCGCGAGGCAACTGTGGAATCAAATTTTGCGGACGTAACGAGCTTTCTTACATCCACAGTGTCCCCGCGATTTGGTCACTACAAGGAAGAAGTTGCCGGAGAAGAAATGCTTGCTGATGATGGGTGGAGTGTGCGTCGTGACACTGTAGACGATGGAAGACTCGATCCAATAGACACAGAACTTATGAAGGCGCATACCCTTGCCAGTCCTACGGCGAGACTTTGCTTAAGTCCCAGAGGCTCTCAAAGAATGATCGGCAATTGCTGGGATGCACCAAAGATATTTAAGTTAAACCCTGGACCTACAAATTGGGTAAACGCACGCTTAATTTCACACCAATCCAAGATTCAGGAGCTTTTATTCGAAACGCTGTTGAAGGCGGTCCAAAAGCTGGAAATAAAGGAAGCTAGAGATCACGGAAATGATTTGGATAACTCAGTCGCAGATTCGGGTGCAAGCAATACTTCGAGATCGATTGCTACAGCAAATAATGCAAGTAATGGTGGAACATCTAGGATGCAGTTGCCGAGCGCTAGTCGACTGACGGGTTTCCGTAAATATCTGGGACTACGCTGGATTGAGTATTTCTTGTTCCCTGGTGACGAGACCGAATTTTCGGTGGGTATCGCTCCATCTACAGTTATCGCGGCGCTAAACCTGTTGGGAACCTTACTTGGAAACTCGCGGTATGAAATTGTTTTTAAGAAAGAAGGTTACTACCGCTTGTTAGCACAGGGGTTGCCATGTAACCACTCGGTGTTCAACAATCTCGCGGTTGATTCAGATAAGGTGAGCTTTCCTTTCGAGAAAATGTGGTATGCTCTATTTAGTGCACTCTTAGGCCCACCAATCGATGGCACACCCCATGAAATCCGACTTGAACTTGAACACCTCGGCAAAGATTTTGAAATGAACATCCAGCAAAATCGTATCGTGAACTCCAGTATTTTACTCGTGATTATGATATTGCTCCGCCGCCATTTCAACGATCCTGTAGCAATGGCGAGTATCATTGGAGTCATTTCAACAGAGGAGTCGACATTTCCTGGCATCAAAACGAAGCAAGAAGGTGGGAATCCTTCTACCACAGCAACTACAAGTTTCCTCGATCAAAGCGGAATCTACCATCTTGAGGTCCTTGACTTTCTGCAGCATATTTTTGAAAGAATGCCAAGTTTGCACACCTTGTTCTTGTCAGGAAATGAGAAATTACGGCTGGAATTCATGGAGGAGTTGACTCGGTTGATCTGTGCTGCTGCGAGGGCTTGCTTAGTTGCGCAGTATCCTTATTCTCAAGAGCACATTATCCTAGCTCTGCAAGGCAAACAAGTTGGCGTGACTGAATACAACGTGGCAATTGGTCGTGCAGAGTTGGCAGAGGAGGCAGCGGCGGCTGACGCTAGCGGAAATGATCCATTCTTGCATCATACTGTTGCTGCCCGTGGCTTGCGACTGCTTATCGCTCTGTTGATGAAAGTTCTACTGGATGCGCCAAACGGCCATGATCTTGTCGAAGAGTATGTGGTTGGCACGGCAACCTCGTCAGTTGTACTTCCTCCGTTACACAACGGGCTTCTCTTACGCTTCCAGAGCCTTGTTGTGATGGGCCTACTGGATCACATTCGCGTAAAGTTTAATGATGACGATATTTTGGTAAAACACAAATACTTCGGAGAAAATGTGCGCGAGTTTGTGAGATTTGTGGTTGAAAAGATGCATAGCTGGCAAAGAGCACAGCACGGCGATGGTTGCCCGCCAGCTTTTGCTTGTTGTGGGCGAGCACATTTCCTTGGTGGTCCATCTCGTTTACTAGAGCTGGCCCTTTATGTACTGAGCGAAACCAATGTCGGACCTGCTGGTATTGATGGGGGTGGTCCATCTTCACTCGCAGCGCCGTCGCCTTCATCATTTGGAAGTATGCTTACTGATAAATTAAGCAAAGGAAAAAAGCGACGTCCGTTCCGGCAGTTGATGGACCGAATGAATATATCTCGCTCTGCAGATGGCGACAATTTACAGTCAGAGCTGTATACAGCACTTAATGCCGTAATTTTGCATGTATTGCATGGCAGAGCCGCTGAAGTTAGCGACGAAGAGCTCGAGGCCATGCTACAGCAGGTTCATCTGCACCGCGAAGTTGTTTTTGGTTTGCAAAACCAAGATACAACTTTTTTTTCATGTCTGTGCCGGTATCTACTCCAACTCGTGTCCGACTCAGCTTCCTCGTCACTTCAAGACGCAGCAGCTCACTTGTGGATAGATTTAATGATGTTTCGACGGTCGTTTATAACTGAGTTACTGACGGTTGAGATTCGGAAAACTGGGGCACCACCATATTCGGTAAACTTGATGAAGAACGGCTTTGACGTACTGTTAGACTGCAGTAAAACACAGAACAATCCCCCAGAGAGAGGTATTGTTCAGTCACCAAACTTTATCAAGTTTGTAAAGTGGCTAGAGCTTGTTGGCCCGCCTCTCAAGGAGTTAGAGAGCAGTTTGGACCGCTTGTATATCAGCACAGTTTTGGAAACGAAGGAAAGCGTGCATGAGGTTTGGGCGGCCTATCACAAAAATGCGTCACACCGAAAAGCCAAATACGAAAAGCAGTTCGATGCGCGGTACGACTGGTTTGTTTTGATGGAAACACAATACGTCGAGTCGCTGTTACGTGCACAACAAATAGAGTTTCGCCGTCAGCTCAAGTGGAAACAAGACCGCGTGGATCGCCAAAAGTTTATTGTTCGCCAATGGGGACACATTCAGCAAGATTTTCAACGAAATACGCTTGGAAGCTCAGAAAACAACACTGAGGAGGAAAAGGTTGGTGAAGTGGTATCGGCTACATCTTACGATCCTGTCCTGATGTTGGAGATCGCAAACAAAAGCAACTATGTGGTTGTTTCACGGTCTCATCAAAAGTACTCCTGGCGGTTAGATTTCACAGAAGGCCCATACAGGATGCGTAAACGGCTTTCGCAAATGATTTTGTCGTCAGAGATGCTAGACCAGCCGTCGTCCTCGAACGGCGTGACAGATAACAAAACTAGATCAAGGCATAAGTGTGATTTGAATGCCATTCCTCGTCGCCGATATTCGGATTCAGACGTCGAGGAACGCGGCTCGGGTTGTCGAGAGAGTCCTACGCATGTGATGGTCAAACATCGTATCACGCGACAAAAGTCTGATGAGAGTATGGAAGGAAAGAAGCAACTTCCTGCAACCAAAGGAGTACTTGCCTCAAGTGCGTCGACGTCTGCTGTACTCAGTGCTACGGAGCGACTCCACAAGGGATCGTTTGAAGCATTATTTAACAAGTACGTGAAAAGTGACCGGCGAGCATCTCGCCACGAGAGTTTTCGATTCAGTCGCCTTTCGGCCCGTCGAGAGGGTTTTGTTGACCATGATGAGCGAACTGACGACGCAGAAGAGAACGCTAGTGGCATCGATATCGTTGAGAGCTCCAATATTTCTGAAGTAACTGTCGGCTCCGGTAACGTGGCTTTGGAAGAAAATGTTGATGAAAAACTCAGGCCACTCTTGATGCCAGGTGA
Source organism: Phytophthora cryptogea (assembly GCA_000468175.2). NCBI lineage: Eukaryota > Oomycota > Peronosporomycetes > Peronosporales > Peronosporaceae > Phytophthora > Phytophthora cryptogea. The sequence goes on from KV744154.1 coordinate 154,211, forward strand.
TGAGATCACGGATATCTACGATTGTTTGCGAATTGATGGCATGGATTCCTGCCCGGGGGTATTTTTGCTTTGCAATGACCATTTATATATCATCGACAACTACCAGCGACTGAGTCAGCGAACAGCGCCGGATGGTATTGGAAGCGACTATGGTGAGCAAAACGCACAAATTCGCGTTACAGAAGTGCCACAGGGGTCCACAACGTTGTTGGAGCGTCGACTGAGCTGGCGCATACAGAAACCTTCTCTACAGACTCAGACACGTATTCCGAGGTCAAAAGACATCCACCAGTGTCGATATTGGGGATATGACGACATTACTGAGCTGCACAAGCGAAGATACCAACTGCGCCACGTTGCTCTCGAGATTTTTGCTAATGACGGCAGAAACTATTTGGTACGTTTGAGCATCTGCCGCTTTGTCGTCACTGAGGATACCTACTAATGTGCCTTACTCGTTTGTTACAGGTTACGTTGGAGACGCCGGAGCAGCGTGAGCTCGTGTTTCATGCGCTCTTGAACAAGTGTCCGAATGTTCAAGGAGCTGCCAGTGGTCTCGATGGAGTGGCGGGACGAGGTGATTTATATTCTCAACTGCGTAAGTTATTACGCAATAACATGACGGAGCGATGGGTGCAAGGCGATATATCAAATTTCGCGTACCTCATGCATCTCAACACACTGGCAGGACGGTCGTACAATGATTTAACGCAATACCCCGTGTTTCCGTGGATCTTGGCTGATTACGATTCGGTGGTTCTGGACGTTAACGATCCGGGGGTGTATCGAGATTTAAGCAAGCCCATGGGCGCTCTTCGGCGTGAAGAGGAATTTCGAGCGCGCTACGAAGGTTTACTTGAATCTGCGGTCGAGGCTGGTGATGATGAAGAAGTTGACCATCCGTTGAGTTCACGCCCGTTTCATTACGGTACTCACTACTCGTCAGCAGCTATTACACTTCTTTACCTAATGCGCCTTGAGCCGTTCACATCACACTTTCGGCGTCTACACGGTGGAAAGTTCGATCATGCCGACAGATTGTTCACAAGTATTGGCGGCGCTTGGAAGAGTGCTGCTGGGTTTGAAGGTGCCCAAAACGGCACCCAAGACGTGAAAGAGCTCATTCCTGAGTTCTTTTACTTGCCAGAGTTTCTTGAAAACGTAAACGAATGCGCTTTTGGAACGAGTCAGACAGGCATTGTCGTGGGTGATGTGGAGCTTCCTCCTTGGGCCAATGGCTCACCAAGTGAGTTTGTGCGATTGAACCGTGCAGCTCTTGAAAGTCCTTTTGTATCAGCGAATCTGCACAATTGGATCGATTTGATTTTTGGTTACAAGCAGCAAGGACCCGAAGCTGTTGAAGCATGCAACGTGTTCTATCACCTCACCTACGAAGGTTCGGTTGACCTTGATGCAATCACGGATCCTTCGACGAAGCGCGCGATTTTGGACCAGATCACGGAATTCGGTCAAACACCATCTCAACTTTTCCGGACTGCACATCCAGTGCGTGCAACTGCTGCCTCTGTGAACAGCACTACCTCAACAAATAGTTCGCTGTATGCAAGCTCCGTGGGGCCGTTGTCCAGTGCCAACAATGCTCACAATGGTCCAACTGAAAGTGGAACAAATACGTCAGCAAATGCGAATAACAGTCGGATTGCTACATCCCCAGTGACCGCTCGCGCTGCGCTAGCAAATTCTTTTCTAGAGGGAGGGGAACTCATCACACGAATGCAGACCATCCTCTCGAATGGACCGGGGCTTAGCGGAACGTTTGCCGGTACAACCGAAGGGACCCCCTCTCCTGTCCTTGAGAATTCCGCTTTGTTGCAACAAGAGCCGCGACGGCAGGTCCCTGTGAATCCTCTCCTTGCATTCTATCGGCGTGGACATCAGCTTTCAAGCATGACTTCAGGCAACACTTCCAGTGTTCAGCATATTGCGTGGACAAGCGGCAGTGTTGGAAGAGAGGAGAAAGTGGTGACAACGGGTCCGAGATGTCTGTTGATTCCTCCGCGCAACAACGAGTACATTGCGTGGGGCTTCCAGGATCGTTCAGTCAAGGTCATTTCAACCGGTTCTGCAGAGATCGGGGGTCATGGAAGCGACTCGAAGGTGGTTGCGTGCTTGGAGCTGGAAGTCGAGATCGATGTGGCAACGATAACGACGGATGGTCGCATTGTGGTCACGAGCAGCCCAGGCTTGCCTGTGTTGCGGGTGTGGCGGTTCAATTCTACTCGGCGCTCACTGGCCGCCACTATTGCAGCAGCATCCGGGTCGTCTTCAGTGTCGGCTACCTCGTCCTCGGCTTCTGCAGTAGCCACGTCGCTGGCTGCTGCATCGTCATTGAGTGCTCCTCATCGCCGGCGCACGTACACAACCATGGGACCATCGAGCACTAGATCACTCACAATGATCGGATCCATCGGCTCACCAGCGCACCATCAACGTATAACGGCGTTGCAAGCGAGTCGAGCGTACAGCGTTCTTGTCAGTGGTTGTGCTGGCGGTGTGGCCGTGCTTTGGGACCTCAATCGACACCGATTCATCCGCCAGCTTCCACCCATCAGCAGTGCTACCAGTGACAACGCGAAAAGTATCTCGGCGATATGCATCAACGACATGACAGGCGACATTGTTGTGGCAGCAGGCGCCACGTTCGGCGTGTTCAATGTCAATGGAGCTGTCCGCGTTCGTTTGGATGACAGCGTCGTGGTGTTCCAAGACCCGACCGCTCTCTCGGCTGCCTACATCACGTCACTTGCAGTGAACCGCGGAGAAGCATGTGAATGGAGCTCCGAGAAGCACGTGGTGACGGGCCATGCCGATGGCACGCTCTGTGTGTGGGCGTACTCCCAAGCAGGTGGGCGAAACCAGAACACCCGCTCTCGACGAAAAGATGACTGGGTCATTGAGTTGCAAGGTCGCCACAAAGTGACGCCCCGCAGCGCCATCACCGCCGTCTGCGTCACGCCCGACAAGCGCAAACTTTATACCGGCACGCAGGACGGACAGCTCTCGGTCTGGGCTGCTTCACTACCCAACTCGTCCCCGTAGCAAAATGTACCACAAGAAAAAGACGCGGCCTATGCACACATTGCGCAAACACGAACATACGTCGACGGTCTCCACTGTGACCCTCCACTCAGATCCCATTTGACGAGCTACTGCAGGAAGTGATGCTGCGCCGCTCGAGTCTTGTTCGTGTGGGCGCCGCCGCGCGCCGCTTGTCCACGCAGTCGCCGCCCAACTACCGCCGCATGATCCTCGAGTCGCGCGTGTACGACGTCGCGGAGCAGACGCCGCTGCAGGAGGCGCCGGCGCTGACCCACGCGCTGCAGAACCGCGTGCTGCTCAAGCGCGAGGACCTGCAGCCCGTTTTCAGCTTCAAGATCCGCGGCGCGTACAACAAGATGGCCAGTCTGTCGCCCGAGGAGAAAGCGGCCGGATGTGTGTGCTGCTCCGCTGGCAACCACGCGCAGGGCGTGGCTCTGTCTGCCAGTAAGCTCGGCATCCGGGCCAAGATCGTCATGCCGCTGGCCACACCGGACATCAAGGTGAACGCCGTACGGCACCACGGAGGAGACGCAGTGGACATCGTGCTTCATGGCAAGACGTTCGACGACGCCGCCGCGGAGGCGCGCAGACTCGTACAGGAGGAGAAACTCACCATGATTTTGCCCTTCGATGACCCACACGTCATTGCCGGACAGGGGACCGTCGGCATGGAGATTCTGCAGCAGACCAGCGGGTCTGGAGAGAAGCTGGACGCCATTTTTGTGCCGTCTGGAGGAGGCGGCATGCTCGCGGGCATCGCGGCGTGGGTCAAGCAGATCCGACCCAGTGTCAAGGTCATTGGCGTGGAAGCGGCCGACGCCGCGGGCATGACAGCGTCGCTCGCTGCTGGAAAGGTGGTCGAGCTCGACCACGTCGGACTGTTTGCGGACGGAGCGGCCGTCAAGCGAGTGGGTGACGAGACCTTCCGCGTGTGTGCGGACTACGTGGATGAAATGGTGACGGTGTCGACGGACGAGATCTGCGCGGCGATTAAGGCTGGATTCAATGATACACGGGCTATTCTCGAGCCGGCTGGTGTGCTGTCCATTGCTGGGATGACGCAGTACGCGAAGACGCGTGGGCTGTCGGGCTGCCAGTTTGTCGCCGTCACGTCCGGTGCCAACATCGACTTTGCTCGTCTGCGCTTCGTCTCCGAGCGCGCAGACTCGCACGAGCGCTTGCTTGCTGTGGAGATTGATGAGAACCCTGGTGCATTCTTGCGTCTCAACCGTCGGCTAGACGCTGTGGGTGTTCGCATCACCGAGTTCAGCTACCGCTATGCTGACGCTCAGAAAGCGCGTGTGCACCTTTCGTTTCACTCGCCTAGTGCTGAGCACGCTGCTGCCGCCATTCGTGAGCTGCAGGAGGAAGAGTCGCCTCTGGGATTCGCACGCGGTGGCGCGTACCAAGTGCTGGATCTGTCGGACAACGAATTGGCTAAGGTTCACACGAGATACCTTGCTGGCGGCAGGGCGCGTGGTGACGTACAAAACGAACGGCTATATCGCTTCGAGTTCCCGGATCGCCCGCGTGCTTTGGCCACCTTCTTGGAGGCGCTGCAGAGCTCGTGGAACATCAGCCTGTTCCACTACCGAAACCACGGCGCCGATGTCGGTCGGGTACTAGTGGGCTTTCAGGTTCCGGACGAGGACCATGAGCGCTTCCAGACATTTCTCAACCAGTTGGCGTACGTTTTCCACGAGGAAACAGATAACGAGATGTACCAAGAGTTCATGCTCTAAGCAGGAGCTCTTAAGCAGGGATGTAAAGCGTTAGTGCATAGAGAATTGGAGCATCAACAGGACGGGTTGTGAACTATAGTGTCTTTCTTCGTTAGTCGATAACACTAAGCTATACGCAGCGATCGACAAGACTAAAGCGGCGTAGCGAAGCTAACTAAGCTGTGGGTTCGCAGAACTATTAACTACCCTACAGCAGCTGTACCCGCAAAGGTAGCCAACACTCTGCAAAGCTACGTCTCTAGTCCGAGTCTGAGTCCGAGTCGTCCAGCAGGTTAAACACGTTGGCCGTCTTCGCCGGCGCCGGGGCAGAGATCTTGGCCTAAACACCACAAACCACCATGAGTTGATCTGATCATACATTTCTTCGCAATACGGCATCGATGCATCCACCAAAACTTACCGTAGGAGGCTCCGTACGCTTCGGGCGAGGCTCCGACTTCCGTGCCGGAGCAGCTTCCTCCTTTCCGCGACCACGACCTCCATCAACTGGGCGTCGCTCACCACGACCGCGGCCACGACCGCCACGGAAGCCCTCATTGTGGCTACCCTTACGAGACAGCACCGCCGTCTCAGCCTCTTGCTTGACCTTTTTGGCCTTAGCCTCTTTCTCCTCCTTGGCCTTCGCCTTGGCCTCTTTCTCCTCCTTGGCCTTGGTCTTGGCCTCTTTCTCCTCCTTGGCCTTGGCCTTGCGCTCGAGGTCGCGAGCCTTCTTACGCTCAAGATAGGCGGATTCATCGCGCGGCTTGGCATCGCCGAAGATGCTGGGCTTGTGCTCGTCCGAGTTCTTCTTCTCAGACGACGTGGAGCGCGGCAGCAGCGTCAGGCGTTGGCGTTCACGGTGGGTCTCGTTCCTTTCACTGTTTTGACATCATAAAACCATCAATACCAATGCACCAAGACATCACTTTTAATTGCTCGAACGCACCGCGGGCGGTCGTTGCGTCTCTCGAAGAAGCCGTTGTCGCGCGGTTTGCGCTCGCGTTCGCGGTCCAGCGCCACGTCCATTTTAACCTGACGGCCATCCAAGTTCCTGCCGTCCAGCTCCAGCGCCTGGACGAGGAACTCCTTGTCTTCAAACTCCACGTAGGCGAAGCCCTTGGGACGGTCCTCGAAGTCCCGCGGGAAGCGGATGTCCTTGATGCCCTGAGGACCGATAAAGTGCGCCAAGTCGTCCTCGTTCAGACGGAACGGCAGGTTGCCCACAAAGAGCTGCAACCAACAATTCAACACAAAATCAGTCACTACAATACCACCAAATAGCAATTTACTCTGCAGCTTCTCACCTTCCATGGACCAACGTCCGGCACGGGGTTCTTGGGGCGCTCCTCTCGAGGCGCACGACGCTCTTCATGCCCTCCGCGACGATCTTCGTACCCTCCACGTCGGTCACCGTACCCCTCGCGACGATTTTCGTAACCCCCACGACGGTCGTCAGCGTACCCTCCTCGACGTTCGTCCTGGTGGCGCGGACGTTCTGCAAGTCAATGAATTGCACGTGAGTCCCTGCATGTCTCCAATTGGGTAAAAATGACTGGTCCATTTACCGTCGCGCTGCTGCTCGTGGTGCTGGATTTCCTCCTCCTCAATGGGCTGCGAAGGTTCGGACCTAGCGAGAGTCAAAACACAAGAAACACGCGTGTCATTGGCTGCCAATGGATTGAAAGGCGCTGGGAGCCGCGTACGCCGCGATCTTGGGGGCCACCGGCAGCGGCTGGAAGTCCGCGTCGTCGTCGTCGGCCCAGGAGCTGGTGCCGCCGCGCGCGAAGCCCAAATTCTGCGCCATTTGCTCGTGCTTGGGTGCTCTTGTTGCTTGTCGTCAAGCTGGTTGGTTTGTTCCCTCGATGGGCTCATAGCGTATCAAAGAGCGGACGGAAGTCGGGATAGCAGTTAGCCGTGAAGTCGATAGAAAGTGTATTGGAAAATAGGGGTGACGCCCCTTCTCAAAAGTATCAGTATGGCGCCTTCTATGACGCGCTAGTATTCAAACGGTGGCAGCGACCGAGCGAGTTGATGCAGGCTTGAGGGCGTTGAAGATCTCGGTGGATGTCAGATGCCGTGCTGGTGTCCTTGTCATATGATGCTACGGTCATTTGCAGGACAGCAGTATGAAAACAGTCTATCGTCGATTGAGAACACACCAGGAACAAAGGGCAACTTCACTAAACCGGACCGCTCGGAAGGGCAATAAGACAACGTGGCTTCTTTCAACTTGGCAAGCGTTTAGCTACGAATTAGCTTTGATTGGTGCCACATACTTACAGTACAGGAGCAAGAAACAAGGTTGAGAGCCGATAACACGTAAAGTAAAAGCAATTTCGGCAATTTGTAGAAGTGCATTGGCACCCTAACAAGCACCGCACATTGCTGCAAATGTAGCGAAGTGGCGCTTGAAGTCCAATGAGTCGTCGAGTAGAGTTCGGAGTATCCTGAGATTGTAAAAGTGATAGTGTGTTCATTATCTTGATGTTATTCAAATTCATTATCTTGATGTTATCCAAACTGAGCGACTCGCGTGCTTCTTGATTCGGTCACACCCGGAACCACTACGCGTAGATCGTGGCCCGCTGCAGTGTTAACTGCATACATATTTTCAGTAGGTTCTCAAGTGTCTTTAAGAAGCGGTGTGTTGGCACCAAAAAGAAAGCATAAAATTGAGCGAAACACGAAATCTATTGAATACCTCATCACCTTTGAGAATGAGGGGTTAAATGACGCACCATCGAAAGCGTGCACGTCACGCTTGTTCCTACAACGCAACACTTGTACTCTTTTGCTATGATCTCGTTTTAGGGTTTTCCATTCCACTTAACTGAAATGGTCTTTCGGTTAGTAACTGGTTGCCGCGCTCACCACCAATCAAACGCGGCCAATCAAAGCCTGGGCCGAATAGCCGCAGCGCTTCATAACCAGTCGACGTTCGCGGATTCTATTGTAGCGTGGCGATGGCAGGCGGCGGCAAGATCATCAAGAACACGGCGGGCAAGCAGGCCCTGCGCGCCACCAAGAAGGTGACCAAGCAGGCGGCCAAGCAGAGCCGCAAGGTGACAAGCGTGGCCAAGCCCAAGCGCCTGAAGGCCCATGTGCAGCGCGCCATCAAGGCCAAGGAGCCCAAGCTCGTGGAGAACACCAAGAACCTGCTGGTGATGCGCGGCAACAAGACGAGCGAAGAGGTGAACGAGTTGCTGCGCGACCTGCGCGTGCTCAAGGCGCCGTTCGCCAAGTTCATGGGCAAGAAGAACGACATCCACGTGTTCGACGACGAGAACAAGGTCGAGTTCCTCACGCAGAAGAACGACGCCAGCCTCTTCCTCGTTGGCAGCAGCACCAAGAAGCGCCACAACAACCTCGTGTTTGGCCGCACGTTCGACGGCCACATTCTGGACGTCATGGAGTTCGGCTTCTCCAACTTTAAGCCCATCAGCGCCTTCAAGTGCAAGAGCAAGAAGGCGCCCGGCTCCAAGCCGTGCTTCGTGTTCACGGGCGACCAGTGGGAGAGCGTCGAGGCTTTCATGAAGCTCAAGAACCTGCTGCTGGACACGTTCCGAGGCACCATTGTGCCCTGTGTGAACGTCAAGGGACTGGACCACGTGATCGTGTGCACGGCCTTTAAGGAGAAGGTCTTCTTCCGCTCGTACTCGGTTGACTTCAAGAAGGGCGATGAGTCGCACCCGCGCGTCGAGCTGGATGAGATGGGACCGCGTTTCGATCTTGAGTTCCGCCGCACCAAGTTCGCGTCCTCCGACTTGATGAAGGTCGCGACCAAGAAGCCCAAGGGCCTGGCGCCCAAGAAGATTAAGAACATTTCTCGCGACGAGCTCACGGGCGACAAGCTGGGCCGTATTCACATGGACCACCAGGATATTTACTCGATGCAGAGCCGCCGGGTGAAGGCGCTGCGTAAAACGCCTGCCGACCTCAAGAACAACAAGAGCACTGAGGATGGCGAGGGTGACCTCGAGATGGAAGACTAATGTATAGATCATGACTAGCTTTTAGACGAACAAGGAGGCGTTTTCTTTTTGACAACACAAACACCGCGTACCGACCGGTTCATGCGCGTGCTTTGTTCATGATTCACATAGCCTACAGTTGCATGTAAGGCAGGAAGCTACAACCGGCAAACACCCGTGATGGCGAGATTCTAAGGCGTGTGACGGGGGTCTGCTGTTCCAATAGGTCCTGCATTTGTTGCTGTTGGGCTTTCCGAGCCTCTACTTCAGCAACTTGGTCAGGTGGTCAAAGTCCTTGACAAACAGATCGGCTCCCTCTTTCACCACGTCGCGAGTCACAACACCTCCGAACCCGACGAACAGATCTGCAGGTGGGCGCGCCTGAAGGTCTGTGACACCATCGCCGACCATCGCGATCTTCTCGTAGCCATGGATCCGCTTGATGCTGAGCATGGCACACCATGACAACATGTTAAAAGGCAGGAACTACAACTATACTCAACGGGAAACATACACTTCAATGGCCTTCGCCTTGCCCCCATCACGCGACGTCAGCTCGGCGTCGTCAAACCCGCTGTAGTTTCCATCGTCATCGAAAAAGATGGTGTTGGCGTAAATGTTGACCAGTGGGATGCCCACTTCCTCCGCGATGGGTTCAATCATAAGGCGGAAGCCTCCCGACACGAGGAACACACCGATTCCGTTTTCCTGCAGCGTCGTGAAGAGCTTCTTGATGCCTGCAAATTGGCAAAATGTCACGTAAAACATTTAATTAGCACAAAAGCATTTGTTAATACGTCCAGCACCAGCATACCCGGCGTGAACTTGGGCGGGTGTTGCTTCAAGCAGTTCTGAATGTCTTGTCTCGACGGCTTAATAATTTCCAGTCGGGCAGCGAGTGCATCCTCGAACTTGACGTTGCCATTCATGGCCCTGTAGCACACACAAAGCAGAAGTAAGTACACAACCACTTCAACGTGCATCGTCCTCTACGTACTTGGTGGTCCACTCCTTGACGGCCTTGCCAGCGCCACAGTGCTCCGCCAGCACATCAATCCCTTCGTCCTCGCACACGGTGCTGTCGACGTCAAAGCACACAGCGCCGACGGAACGCCAGACGTCACTCACGCTCTCGGTCTGCGTGGAGGACGAGGTGAAGCGCTCCAGCACGGAGAGGGCACGCGCTTGGTGCTGGTGGTGGGTCACAGTCATAAAGAAGCACCCAGAGCATACCACACGCCGGTCAGTTTGTTGGTCGGTTGGTTGATAAGTGCATTGAGAAGATGTCTGCTGGACGAGTGCACCTCTCCCCAAAACTGTTCCCCCCATTGCCTGGGGACAGAACTGGGAGGCGGCGCAATGGCGGCAAGATGGAGATAGAGAGCGAGGGACGTACCGGGATGGCCACGGAGCGGGCGAGTTTGTTCAGGCGAAGCGCAAGCATGGCGATCGGGGAGCTCGAGGTCGAAGTTGGTGGATGATGATTGCCTTTTACAACACGGTAGTGGACAGGCAGAGCCGACTGTAGTGTGGTTGCCATTATTTACGGAGGTATCCCTAAAGTAAGAGTGTCCTAAAGTAGGTAAAGCGGCCGATTCGCCTAAATGCCCATTAGGAGGTGCTTGGCGCACTGTCGACGCCTTTTCGACGCTCGCGGCTTGCTTACGTGCAGCAATCGCCATGATACCACACTCTCGGCTGTACACTCAATCTCAGCAAGGTGGGAACCAAGTAACTGGTGACCAGCATATCTCCGCGACAAAATGGAGTTGAGCGGCAAGATTCCGCTCGTGTTTGCGTTGGGCGGTAGAGCTCTTCTCTTCCTGGGAGCTCCTCTTTTTTTCTGCCATGCGTGTCGCAAGCAGCTGCACTGGACAGATGCGAAGCAATCGTCGCTCGAAACGCTCCCGCGAGGAAGCTCCGAAGACGAGAGAACATGTCGGTGGTCTCTTCATGGGGACTAACGTTTGCAAGGTGGTGTGGTTCGAAGTGAGCGTATCGATTTATTCCTGCAAGTGTACATTATAGTTCTACAGTGACCGCTCTCATACTCCAACATCCAAACATACCCGATGATAATACAACGCTAGTGGGCCGCGGCAGTGTCCTGCTTCTCCCACTCGGCAATGTTCGTCTCGATGCCGTTCACGAGCACGTTCACGTCCATCCAGGGGATGCCGTTGAGCGCCACGACCGCCGGCAAAGCCAACTTCTTGAGGAAGCACACTTGGCTGCACAAGAACCGCTCGTACGTCCACGACTCCCGAAAACAGAACCATGGACTCACGCACAGCTGTTCGCGCGCGTCCAGCTCGCCCTGCTTGTAGTGCTCGTCGTTGAGGCGGAACACCCACTTCTGGTGGTTCTCGAACGGCTTCATGGTCTGGCTAATGTCGCTCACGTGCATGGCAATGCGCAGCGCACGCACCTGAAGGCTCTGCGGCAGCACCGAGTCCTCCTCCTCCAGCAGCTTCCACTCCTCGACCGTCGTGTTGTTCACATCAGCGAGCAGCTCGGGTTGATAAATAAGAGCTGTCGCCGTGATGGTCTCGCGCACGACCTCGAGTACCTGTTCTTGGTGAGCCGGGTCCATCTTGGACAAGATGTCGAACTTCGGGTCCACCACCGCCTGAAGGGCGAGGTCCGTGTGCTTGGACTCCATCGGCGCCTTCGTAGGGTACATTTGTGCGATGTGGTGGCTGGTCTTAATAAGGAAGTCGTTGGTCAAGCCAACGTGCTCCACGTCATGCATCACCGCCGCTAGAAGCGCCCCCACCTGATTGTGCATGGAGATCTTCTCACCCAGACTCGTGTTCCACAACATCATGAACAGCGTGTGCATCACGTCGGCCGCGTGGGTGGCGTTGTGAAAGGGCATGTTGCCATCGTAGCGTCCCTGAATATGCTTCAAGAAGCTGGGCAGAACACTGAGGTCCACGTACTCCTCGCCACAGTCGATGCTCTCGAAAATGAGCATGCCCACAAACACCACAACGTTACCCGGCATGAACTCCTCCAGGGAAATCACGTCCAGCTCCGGAGTACCGAACGACGACTTGACGATGTGTACAACCTGATCGACGAACTGGTCCGGCACCTCGCAGCGAATGCAAATCTGACGGATTTCAGCCTCGCAGAAGATGTCACTCGGGTGGCCACGTTTCCTCGAGGTCGGGGTCGCGGCCATGACCTCGTTCAGGTCCCCAAAGCTCAGACACTGCTCCTCATCGATGTCGTCCCACGAGAGCGTCGTCTGGTGTTCTCCGCTGCTATGTCTGGATACAATGACGTTGAGCTTGGTGCGCAAGGCCGCCGGGGTCGGCACGGACCTCCGGTAGTACGCCTGCGTCAGGCGTGCGCGGTCAAAGGCCATACTCCGGCGTCGAATGCCTGCCGAGACCGACTTTAAATAGGATGCCAGCGTTTTAATCCTGGCTTCAATGGCGCCCGTGGCGAACCTGTTGCTGGTCGTAGAAGACGCCGACTTGAGGTCCTGTTTCTCGAACACGTAGTCGCTGCCGCCCACGGGGCTCGCGCGAACGTCCGCCGCCTTCTTGGAAACTGGGACCTGCATCTCACTGCCGAGCTTGAGCTCGAACTTGCAGTCGTCGTCGTCGTCCACCGGCGTGGGGTCCTCTCGTCGGGCCTCGTACACGAAGCGCGGGGAGGACGGCGCCGAGACGGACGAGGGTGGGGCCACCGTCTGAGGGTTGCGCGCGACCATCAAGTGGTCCATGCGTCGCGTCATGAAGGCCGAGCTGACAGTTTGTGTGTGTGTTGCTGTGGTAATCTGACCTGCCCCTGCTACCTGCGTGCGCTACTAGCTACTCGCGCCGTCGCTTTCCTCCGCTACCTGCCCGTCGTGTCCCCCGCAAGACAAATTCCAAATGGCCTTCCTCGCCGAGCTCCAGTAGGAAACTCGCACGGCTCTCGAACGCATTCTGGGCAGCGCAGGAAAGTGTCTCACGAAAGCGAGGGGGCGCCAACCCCGCCTCTGGAAGTAGATACCCCGTCGTAGATGATACCTCAACTCGACCCTTTGCCGATGTATTCACCTGTATAAGTGGGTATTGTGGGATATGTCGATGCGTGCAGCGATGCAGGGCGAGCAGTGTACGGCCCATGTAACGCGTTGTGACAGTGGCCTTTTTGACTGGAGTTGACTATAGCGAGTCGTTCGCAGCGCGGGGATCGAGCGGTTAAATGGCGCCGTCACTTCAGAGCGCTGGCCTCCCCTGCCGGTGGCGGCAACGCAGCGCGGGCTCCTTGTTGGTCCGTGGACGTATCGCTTTGGACGACGGCAGCGACAGCCGCGCCCCATATGCCGCTCGCGCCACGGCTCCTGCTGCTTCGCGCCGAGTGCTTGGCAGCAGAGGGAGAGGCGTGGGTTTACTTGTTTCTTTTTTTCGCGAAGACAGCAGCGCCGACTTGCGGTTCAGCCCGCGCTCAGACGCCGGCCGATGTCAGTGGGCAGGACCAGACTGATGTGGATGGATGCTGCCTTCGTGGATGCTGCCGCCGCGGATGCTCGCTCGATTGAGTGGCCGCAATTGAGCACGAGCGGAGGCTGCTCGGCAACACGACCGGCGCTGCTCTCGTCGAGAGCCTCTCGAGAGGAAACGCGGGCTGCAGCCGCGTCTGACTGAGCCATGTGAGCTGAATCCATCCACGCCGGCAAGAACCGGTGCGTCGCCCGACGAAAACGTGGCGGCAGGCCGCGGTACGTGCGCGCCGTGATCTCTTCGGGTCGCGTACGGACGGGCGGGGTGGCTGCTCGACGGCGATGGCGCCGCCTTCATCGTCACTGCAGGACAAGCTCGGTCGCTGGGAAGCCTGCAGCGCGCCGGCAGCAGCGCATTTGCTGCGATTCCTCACTCCACTAGCTGCCTGCTTACGGCAGGTGTAGCCAGTCGAAAATGAACCGACGAGTGGGTCCCTGCGAAAAGCGATATAAGGGGGATGCGCGTCTCGACACAAGTGGTACAATGTACCATTACCATTCAGGGATAGGGCGAGCAGGAAGGACTTCAACTTGCCCATCCCCCTTGTCGCGCGACAGTTAATTGGCTGAAAAGGGCGTGTTAACGTAGCCATCCCGCGAAGCGTCGCACACTTTCTCCAGCGCAAAGAGCATGACGCCCAGCGCGGATCCTCCGTCCAAGATGCGCTCGGTGGCAGGCCCCACGACGGCCACCACTATGGCGGAGATGGATCTGTCCTCTCCGGCGTTCAACCCAGAGCGGTATCTAGCAGTCACGCATGCGGTAGGCCATCCCACCCTCGATTGGTAATACAGGTAATCATATCCTTGCTCTTCTTTGCGGCTGTCACCCAGAACACGAGCTTCTCGGACCTCCAGACCGCGCTGACCGAACTGCGCAAGACCACGTCCGACAAGACGGCGCAGCTCAAGGCGCTCGTAAGCGCACACTTCGACCAGTACCTGAGCTGCCATGAGGCCGTTCGCGCCTTGGCTGCGGACGTGAGCGCCCACCACCAAGAGTCCGAAGCGCTCGTCGTAGATATGCAGAATCTGACCCGCGTGGCAGACGCCTCCTTGGCCGTGATGTTGCAGCGTGCAAGAGAGCAGCGGCGTATTCGCCACACGCTGGCTGTGCTGGCACGCCTCCGCCCCATTCTGGAGCTCACGAGCAAGATGAAGACGAGTCTGCGCATCCAGGACTACGACACACTGGCAGTGGACTATGCCCGCCTGAAACACCAAAGTGGCAAGATCGCAAACTTGGCAGCACCGCTGAAGCGTGTGGTGGCTGCTGGTCACGATATTGCGGCGACTGCGAATGCGGACCTGCTCCGACGCCTTGAAGATACGTCCACGTCAGTGGCAGATCAAGTACGTTGCGAACAATGAGCTGTAAATGACTGTTTTACGGTTTTAGTGACCACTGTTGCACCTGTCGAACCACCAGAAGCGCGCGCTTAACGTGCTTACTGCACTAGGACTGGTTGAGAAGCCCATTCTCACCTGCCTCACGAAACAGTTCGAGTATTTGGAGCGCAAGTTGGCGGAGATTGACACAAAAGACGCTCAGCAAATGTCGAGCGAGGATATCATGCAAGAATGTGTCGCTATCGCTGGTCGTTTCCGTAGTGGACTGTGGGGATTTATTTGCGAACTATTCAAGACTCCTGCGAGCAGCGTGGCGGCGACCAATAATGTCATTACATCCGTTGAGGCTGAACACGTGCAACAGCAAGCGTGGGCCATTTTATCAAAGTGTGTTGGTCTACTTGAGCACCATGCTTCGCAGCCCACTGCCTTGCGGCTCAAACTTTTGACAGAAGCTTTTCGTCAGCTTCGCTGCCTCAAGAAATGCCCAAACGCTGCCAAACTCAACACTAACATCGAACAGCTGAACGATTTTTTTTGTGATAAGTTCAGGACGTCAATTACGCTGAGGTACCTGGAACTAGTGTGTTCGACAGCGCGATTGGAGCTGCTCGCTGAGTATTTTGAACCAGTTGTGACAGCGCTTCCTTCATTTTCCAGTGAAATCGCTTTAGGAACGTCTAGCGCACCGCTGTCTCCCATGATCATGTCGACCGAACCGCGAACAAAAGTCGAGCGTGTGATCATGGAAGCTCGACATGCGTTTGATGTGATCAGGAATGCGTCTACGGTATCCTCGGAGTCCAAGATACTTTTGCATCGGCCGTTGGTTTTCACAACTTGTGCCGTCGACGTTTTGCACCGCTGGAAAGTAATTTGGAAAGACGTTGGGCAAGTACTCCTGGACGTACTAGACGTCGCAGACCCTAATGTGGACCAAAAGGGTGGTAAAAGTTCCATTTCAACTGGCGACGACTCCGATTTTCATTTCCGCACGCAGCTTGTCCAGGCCCTAGAGAAGCATTTGCGTGACATGCTATCCGAGTTTCTTGACAAGGTGGTGGCAGCTTTCGTTGCAGACATCACTCCGCCAGTTCCCGTGGAAACCTCTGCAACTCTTGGTACAGGCAATAATGATCGAGCGGGTACGCGCGTGTGCATCTTGCTCGCAATTGTAGCAAACTGCGTCGAGTTGCGTGAAAAATGCCTACGTATCGT
The DNA here is from genome assembly GCA_000468175.2 of Phytophthora cryptogea. Classification (NCBI taxonomy): domain Eukaryota; phylum Oomycota; class Peronosporomycetes; order Peronosporales; family Peronosporaceae; genus Phytophthora; species Phytophthora cryptogea. The sequence goes on from KV744154.1 coordinate 170,032, forward strand.
AGATGGATGGATGGCACAGCTGAAATATGGGGACATTGACGAAGACGCTTACAAAAGCATGCTCCAGCACGGTCGTGCCGCCACTTCCGGAACTCGGGCCCTTTCCAATTTAGTGCAGAACGTGGAGATCAAATGCATGGACATTTACTCCTCTACCCATGCAGGACCGCTCCAGCGAATCCTGCGTGCTGGAGCAGCGGAAGAACCTTTACAGCTTAATACCAGCAATAGCAGCAGCAGGCACAGCTCGCGCACGAATCGCTCTGGCAGCGTGGGGTTTGCAACACCGGCGGCATTGCAAGCCACGGTCTCGAACTCCGGGAGCTCGTCGTCCGTGCCTTCTGACCCACGTCAGTACGTGTTCAACGTTCTGCTGCAGCTGATCACGCTGCGTAGTGAAGTTGAAATGAGCGTGGGTGAATACCCGCAATGCTGGGACTACATCCGCAGCGTCACGGACCCGTTGACTACAGCGCTGGCCGAATTCCTCCAGGTTTCTGTGCGCAGCTTGGAGGATTCCAGCTCCTCGACGTTGGACGAGTGGAAGCGCAGCCACGTAAGTGTAGCTGCTTTTGGTCCCTGTATTCTTCCGCATAATGTTAACTATATTGTTGTGGTCCGTAGCTGCTCGTTGAAGCACGGTTCTTCCTGCTGGCACTGACCGATCTCATGGCGGAGAGCACCAAGGCGCAGCTGGAGGCGGTGGAGAAGCAGCTCGTTCAGGCCAAGTCAATGGAGACGACAGCCAGCGCAGGCCACGTGACGCTGCTGAACCAGATGAAGCACCAGAGTAAGTTGTATCTGCTCGCCCTTCAAAGTTAATTCGCACCTGAGCTGCCGATAGGAAGCACCTTTGCCTTTCCACTTCAACCTAAAGCAGGAGTGCGTGTCAAATGGAATGGAGCGATTTGATTGGTCAGATCAGATGGATTTTCTAGCGATTTAGGGCAAAATCGAGGTAATCCCTCCTCCTTCAGTCCAACTCGCAACATATCTAGGCGGGGCGACATCGTTTTCAAGCTGAAGAAGCCTTCCCCCCCACATCACAAACTCGACTTTAGACCCAAGGGCGGAAGAAGAAGATGCTCGTGCCGAGGACCGTTCTGCTCGCCGCGGCGCTGGCTGCGCTGGCCACGCCGGCCATGCAAGCGCGCGCCATGGACGTAGACGAGTGGCCGTCTACTGAGGTTCGTGAGGCTGTAGAGCGTTTGGATCTCGCGCTTCCTGCTCTGTTCCCGTATCTAACGGACTTCTCTGCGTTTCTTCCGTATGTAGAGCGACCACACGAAGCTGCAGATTGTGCTGCCTGAAAAGCTCATGAAGAAGGACGGATATGCTCACAAGGACGCCCTGTTTGGCTACCCAGCGTACTCGATGGGGTCTCTACAGACGCAGTTGGTGTATACGAGCGAGTCTGGCTGCGAGGAGATCAAGAACAGCGACTGGGAGCCGCCCTTCGCCCTCATGCTGGACCGCGGAGACTGCCACTTCGTGGAGAAGGTGCGTCGCGCCCAGCATGCCGGCGCTCGCGCCGTTCTCATCGCAGACAACAAGTGTCTGTGCACGGACGTCGAGTGTCTGCGGGAGACTGGCGACGACTTCTGCGAGACAGTACTGCCGTTCATGGCGGACGACGAATCTGGAGGAGACATCTCCATTCCCAGCATGCTGATCCGCAAGAGCGATGGCGACGCCATCAAGCGCGAAATCGCGCAGAGCAAGGGCGTGAGCAACGTCATGGTCAAGTTCGACTGGGGCATCCCGTCCCCGGATGGCCGTGTGGAGTGGACGCTGTGGCAGAGCGCCTGGGACGACCAGTCCCTTTCGACGCTGGCCAACTTGGAGGAGATGATTACGGCGCTGGGCGACCGCGCCTTCTTCACGCCGCACTTCGTGTCGTACAATGGCACCAAGGTGGGTTGTCACGATGATGGCGATCCGAGTACCTCGGCCTGTGGCAACATGTGTCTTAACAATGGCCGCTACTGTCTGCTGGACCCGTCCCCATTCCACGACCGCTCGACGGGTGCGTCTGGAGCGGATGTGGTGCTGGAGAACCTGCGTCGCAAGTGCATCTGGAACATCGAGAGCAAGACAGACCCAGGTGTCGGTTTGAAGTGGTGGAAGTATGTAAAGGCGTCTGGTGAAGCTTGTGGAAAGGACGAGAACATTTTCCGCGAGCGCTCTTGCGCTGAGAAGGTGATGAAGGAGCTGAGCATTGACATTAAAGCGGTGGAGGAATGCATGCAGCCTTATGGAGTCAATGTGGATGAGGTGAACCCACTGCTCGAAGAGGAGCTTAAGCAGCAGACGGCACTCCAGCTTCTGCGCTTGCCAGCTTTGTACGTGGATGGAGTGCATGCTCGTGGACGCGTGGACCCTACCAGCATTTTGGGCATGGTGTGTGCCGGCTACGGTGTCCACGATCCTCCCGAGGTGTGCTCGTGCGCTAGTCAATCATCGGTTGGACTCTTGGACTGTGTGAAGGTCGGTAGTCTCGCGAATGCAGCTGCCATCACCGGCAATGGTGGCTACTCTTTCACGTCGCTGGTGGTTGTGATGCTTGCGTTTGTGGGCATCGTGGCTGCGGGTGGCTTTGTCTACTGGCGCCGTACGCAGCGTCACATGCGTGACCAGGTGCGCAGTATTCTGGCTGAGTACATGCCGCTGGAAGACCAGTCCATGGATGACGACTACGATTTGGAAGATGAGAGGTCGCGGATGCTGCACCCAGCGGAGCGCGCTGCTGCCAAGAGCCCTCGCGGCTACATGCCTTCGCGCGGCTTTCTAGAGGAAGACGAGGAGGAGGGCATGTAGACATTCAGCGATTTGGATGAAGAGAATGGTGAATGGTTAACGGTGTCATGCACGAATGCCTTTACTACCCGGGAGAAGTATCAAAGAAAGAGAGATGGCGACAGTTTGGCGTGGAATGAACACGGAGTTTAGCACGATGATAGCTTGGATCGCAAGGCCTGTCGGCGCCAGTCGCGAAATGAATATTGCAAGCCATTTGCATGTGCAGTTCAATGTGGCGCTTACCGTTCAATGTTGTTGTTATTTGATGTTTCTGCTTGCTGTGCTTCGTTGTAGGAGAGCACTTCCATGGTGTGCAGTTCGCGTCAAACAAACAACAGCTCAGTTGTTGCCTTTTTGTAGCCAAAATACAAAGAGTATGTGTGATACAAAATTTGTGTCCAATTGAAGCGTATCATTTCCGAAGCAACCATGTCGATGATCGAGCGCCTGCTGACGGCTGTGTACGCCCGTGAACCACACGTGAAGGTGGTGGCGGCAGTGACTGGCGGCGGTGTATCTGTGGCCGAGAGCCTGTTCCGTCCAGGAAGCTCCTCCAGCATGTTGCACTTCGCAGTTCCCTATTCACGCGCGAGTCTGCAGTCGTTCCTGAAGTTAACGCCCTCGACATCCTCCAAGCTCAAATTCTGCTCTGCAGAGACATCGGAACGTATGGCGCTGTCTGCGTGGAAGCAGGCGAATGAAATTACACGACAGGAGGTGGAGGAGGACGATGCTCAAGCTGCAGCTGCGGTACCCAGCGCTTTGAAACGTTTCCGAGCGTCTCTGGGCATCGCCTGCACGGCTGGACTGGCCACCAACTACCCCAAGAAAGGACCACACGAGTGTTTCCTGTCTGTATGTCGAACTCGTCCCGTGGGTATTAGCAACAATTTCCTGCGACCAAGTTGTGAGACGTACCACCTGCAATTGGACAAGACACTGGGGCGCTCAAGGACCGAGGAGGATCATATTGTGAGTCGCTGGCTCGTGTATCTTCTCGCCAAAGCTGCTGATGCAGATTCCGAGACCTGTGCAGCTTTTCACGATGAACTGATCTCTGCGCAATCCGGAAGCGATGCGTTGGTGAAATTGACTTTGGACAGTGAAGAAGATTCATGCGACCCACTGCATAATATTTGCAGCGGCAAGTCGAACCAACTCACGAGTGTTGCTTTTTTACCTGAAGAAACAAGTGACGGCGCTTCGACGGTAGCGACACAAGGGTTCGACTTCCGCGGATTGATCCTACCAGGCTCTTTCAACCCGCTGCACAAGGGCCATGTAGACCTTGGTCGTGTTGCCCAGCAACTTATCAAGTCACGAACTGGTGTCGAGCTGCCTATAGCGTTCGAACTTGCAGTGGCCAACGCAGACAAGGGTGCCATCGAGTCGTCCACAATCTCCGCCCGCGTTGCGCAGTTCGCGCATGACAATTCGTCGGGACTTGGCGCGTGGCCTGTGCTGGTCACGAACGCCACGCTCTTTGGACAAAAATCCGACCTGCTGTCTGGCTGCGCGTTCGTTATCGGCGCCGACACGGCAGTTCGCATCGTGGACAAGAAGTACTACGACATGGACGAGCACAAGATGGTGCTGGCGCTGGACCACATCGCACGCAACGACTGCTCCTTCGTGGTAGCTGGTCGGTTCGACAACAAGGTGGAAAACCGATTCATCTCTGCCGATGAAGTGCTGGAAAGGTACGTGCCTCCAGTGTTCCGCCACCTCTTCATCCCGCTGGCCGAGTCTGCGTTCCGCAACGACATTTCGTCTACCGAGCTGCGTCGTCAGATGGCTACACAATAAGGATAACTTATAACCCGTTTCGTATTGGGCGAATATCATCCTATACTAGATTCTAGGTCTACCTACAAATCGGGGTTCTCCCCCCTTTCAGTCAGATACGCCAAAAGATCACAGCGCGCAGCCCCGAGTAGCCCCATGTCGAGACGATACGACGGCCGCACGACCACCTTTTCCCCGGAAGGTGCGCCTGCTTCCTATAAAGAACTCTCCACTGCCCATGTGCCCGCTTGAATCTACATCCGGGTCCTAATCTATGACGTAAACTGTGAACTTGTTCGCGTGTGGATCTTAGGTCGCCTCTTCCAGGTGGAGTACGCCATGGAGGCCATCAACAACGCCGGTTCGGCCGTGGGTATCCTCGCTAAGGACGGCATCGTGATTGCAGGTGTGTAGAGCTTCAAACTGGTGTTCGTACACGTATCTGGACGTCAGTTGACGATATCTTTCGTATCTGTTGCAGCGGAGAAGAAGACGGTGTCGAAGCTGTTGATGCCCAGCAAGACAAGTGAAAAAACCATCAAGCTGGACGACCACCTGATCTGCGCAGTGGCTGGTCTCACGTCGGACGCCAACATCCTCGTGAACTACGCGCGTCTGTCAGCGCAGCGCTACGAACTGGCGTACCAGGAGAAGGAGCCGTGCGAGCAGCTCGTGCAGACCCTTTGCAACTACAAGCAGGCATACACGCAGTTCGGCGGCCAGCGCCCCTTCGGTGTGTCGTTCCTGTACGCTGGCTGGGACCGCCACCACGGCTTCCAGTTGTACCACAGCGACCCCAGTGGAAACTACGGCGGCTGGAAGGCCACGGCCATCGGTGCTAACAACCGCGCCGCCAAGAGCATGCTCAAGAGCGACTACGAGGAAGGCATGACGGTGGAAGAAGCGCTGACCTTCTCCGTTAAGGTCATGAACAAGACCATGGACTCGACCTCCCCCAGTGCAGAGAAGCTCGAGTTCACGACGGTCACGCGGAACGCTGAGGGCAAGATCGTGCACCGCCAACTGACCGAGAAGGAGACAGATGAGCTACTGAAGAAGGCGGCTGCGGACACGGCTTCCGCGGGCGACATGTAAGCAGCATGGCTCTAAACAGTTTACTGGTGAAAGTGGGGCATCAGCGCCGCGGTATTTGATGCTCAGCGGAGAATCTAAGGTGTCGGATGTCCCCACCAACTAATGGAAAGACCAAAACAGAATTTCATTAGTCTCCAACTATAACCCTCCTGCTACGCCTGTAGATGCTTTGTTGGCTGTGCTGGTTGCGTCTGCCGCTACCCCTGACGTGGCGGCGGCAACTTTATCTATTCCAGCTTCAGCCTTATCTCCAACGCGAGCAGCGCAACTTGACAAGTCTGTTCCGCAGATGACGAACGTCGCGACCAGAGCAAGCACAGCCAGCGCCAACGCAGTGTAGATCCAGTATTTGACATTCATCCACCAGTATGCGTTCTTGAGCTTCTTGGCCGACTTCTCATACTTCATGGCGTCCTGCTGAAGTTTGGTTGTGCGTGTGACCAGCAGCTCGATCTTCTCGCCACGCTCCATCAACTAGTTGCAAAGAGTGAGCATGTTAGCAGCAGCAATACCCTCTGAAGCTGAAGATATCCGCACCTGGTTGACATTTTCGATCATGAGCGTCTTGACGCGCTCCATCTTCTGCCGCACCTGCGACATGGGTGTCTCCAGTTTGTAGTTGTCGTACTTCTTCATGAGCGTGTCCAGCGTCGGGGTGAACGGCGCCATTGCGTACGCTAGAGCAGTGTGCGCCTGCTGCCTGTATTTTGCCAGGAAAAGCGTCTGCAATTCGGCCAGCATCATAAATGCCACGTTTGCATGCACGCGCTCTTCCGCCATGCACATGTACGTGATGCCATCGTCGTGCAGGAAGAAGAAGTTGAACTCGTTGTACGGGAACACGCTCTTGGAGGCCGCGGTCGACGCGCTGGGCTCGTGCTGCGCCAGGTGCTTCAGTACGGCGCGTGTGACGGTGGGGAAGTTGCCGCTCTGGTCCGTGTATTCGCACAACACGCTCTGCTGCCGCGCCACGAGCGTGTAGACGATCGACATGGCAATTAATGCTGCAACCTTTCGTCGCGATCCAAGATGTTTCTTTTCGACCAATCGCGTCGCTCCATGATTATCGAGACCATTGCCGAGTCTAAACCTGATGCCGAGGCTCAACGCGGCGCGGTGGCTCGTCCTCGCGGCGCTCTCCATCTTCTTGTGCCTCCCATGTGTAGAGGCCCAGGGCAGCGACGCTGAGGCAACGGACGCACAGTTAAAACCCCAGCAGAGTTCGGAACGCGACGCCGCCGCCGCCTGCAACTCGTTGACTGGTCCATTCTGCGCGTTCACGGACTCCGTGGCGCTCTTCACGCCGTACATGACGCCCATCTCCCCTCTGGATCTGCAACAAGACGGGGGTGAAGTGTCTCGACGCAGCGCCAAGACCCAAGATAATGTAGCCAAGTGGCAGCGTAAAAAGTGCTTTTTCCAGCACTTCTCCAGCTCGTGGATGGACAGCGGGGGCGACGCCTACGACATCATGAACCAGCAGGTCCCCAATGTAGACGAGTGCGAGAAGTTGTGCTGCGAACACGCGCAGTGCCAGTCGTTCACGTTCTGGCGCGGTCGTACGTGCTTCTTACGCGCCCAGAGCAACACTCCGCGGCAGGATGGGGACTCGTTCTCGGGCATCCGCTTGACTTGACCTAAATGCCCAATTTTGACAAAAAAGCTTTTCTGGTTTTGTGAGTGCGGAATCCTTATAAAGAGGTTGAAGTTGAAGTTCGCAGGAGTGATTGTCATTCTTCAAAGTGCCGCCATGGACTCAGCATGCGGGCAAGACGCAGCAGCAGCGACTGGATGGAGCACCTTCTCGCGAGAGGAGGTACAAAGCGACGTTCTTGGGGGTGGGCATAGTGCTGACGGCTGTTGTGAGCAGGTTTTGAGTCGAATTGAGACGCTGGCAGCTGAGTTCTTGGAGGGTTTATCGGTGCGGTGAAGATGTTTGCCTTATTTTGAACGCAAAGGCTGACGTTTATACGGCACAGAAGGGGGAAATACTGGAGTTTGAAGCTGTGAGCGGTAGAGTAGCACACTTTGTTGGGGGAAAGTAAATGTGTTGACGTGGAAGCGCAGTTGAAGCGGAACTCGTCGGCGATGATCTACGATCACGAGAACCAGCGACAAATTCATGGCAATGACAAACGCGTGGTCAAACTGGTACTACAATAACTCCTAAAGCATTGCATTCGACTTGCTGCTAAACAATTTCTCGTACAGAATCGACAGGGAGGCAGGAGATATACTGGGATCTGGCTTATTTTACAGACTGCACACGCTCTCCTCACAGAAAGCAAGACGGCGACACAGGTTACTTGCTTTGATTTCCACACCTTGATCCATCTGGGTGACTGTTGTCGAATTGTTTAAAATGTGCTACAGCGAGATGTTTACTATCTGCATTCATTTTTTAAAGGACAAAATGAAGCCGACGAAGCGATCCTAGGTGACAACAAGACCTGGTTCTTGCCGTTAGCTTTTTTTTTTCTACGCCGAATACTTACGCGTGTAGATGCTGGAAGCATTTTGGGTGTCCCTAGGGGATCCTTGAACATTGTTGGCGCTACGAAAGGCTGCTTCACCGGGGATTTAAGCGTTTTGGTTTGTAATCACTACTAGTACTTCGTGTGGAACGGTTGCTTTATCCTACTTACACTTGCATCTGTAGAGAGATGGTCAGTGGAGGCATTTCGGGAGTGGAGAAGAGGTTTCTATCACGCAAGAGCTTTTGCAGCTGAAGCCTAGCAACCTGTATGCACTTAATACGTGACAATTGTCGTCATTTTCCAGAACTCACAATGATGCGACGCTATTTAGACACAGCAATGCAAAGTTCATCATCGTGATCGAAAAAGACGGTAGGTGAAAACTGAGGATGAAACATATCTGCCTTGCTGACGTGTACTTTCACTGAAGGCATTTTTAACCGATTGAGGTACGCGTCAAGTGTTCACCTTGATGCTGCTTGGTTTTTTTCACCACTCGTGCCGTTGGTCTAGAGAGGACAAGTTCTTCGAGAAGGTCCCAAGCATCTTGATCACAGGCCGTGGATTTCCAGATCTAGCAACGAGGTATGATTCGTTAGAGGTAGCTGTTCATCTTCCTCTCATCTAACCGTTGTGGTCAGAATGTTCGTGAGTCTGCTGAGCAATGTTCTAGGACTTCCAGTCCTTGGTTTGTGCGATTGCAACCCCTTCGGTTTGTCTATCATGGTACCGAAGCAATGACGAGCAAATACAACCGGAGCCCTGCTAACGCACGTACTGAAGCTCACATACAAGTTAGGGTCAGCTCGCATGCCGCTTGAGTCGTTGCAATACGGTACGCTCGGCTAAAAGCTATGGATGTTGTATGTTTCCATTGTTAATTAAGCGTTTGCTTGGTGTTATAGCTGTTGACATTAAATGGATTGGACTACGCCCATCTCAAATCACGAGCTTGGGCTTGCCGCAGTCATCTTTGAAAATGCTGACGCCGAAAGACATTGCTGTAGCTGATTCCCTCATGCGAGCAAGTTTTATCCAGGTGACAGAATGGGAATAGTTTCAAAAGTACTGCCTTTGGTGTCTGACCTGCGATTGTTGATGTAGTCCAATGAACGATACAAGAACGAAGTCGAATTGTGGCTGGACGATTCGCTGCCGTGGAAAATCGAACTCGAAGCTCTTCACTTTTTAGGATTTACGTTCTTATCCTCATTCCTTCAAGACAGCATCGAGGAGGACAATTTTCTATGAGCCTCAATAAACTTTACCGGTAGGAGTAATGAAGGCATTTTGGCAGCTCGCATCAATATGATGAGTTATAGAGGGACACCGATATCTAGCGCACAATTCACGAAGTCCAGAAACACCACTCGAAGCCAAAAGTACACCAAGACGGCCAGCAGAATCGAGATCGGCAGGGCAGGAAGTGCCTTTTGATACATCCCCAGTAAAAACAGCGTACCACCCAGACCCTGCAAAGACAAAATAGCTAGTGAGCACACACATCTGGACGTGTTCAGCTCGAGAAAGAAGCTCGTACCATGAGGACCGAAACCAAACACCCGACCATAGCCGAAAAGTCGTACTTGGCTGCCCGAGACACCAACACGCTGTAAAATACGAAATCTCCTAATCCCAACTTGATTGTCTCGTCCACCTCTGAATATGACAACACAAAATAGCACCTCAACACCAATTTTTACAAGCAAGATCTTCACACCACTGTACCTCCTTCCTCAGTGATGTACTTCTGGTACAGATCGTGCCACAGCTCAGCTTCTCGACCATGATACCGCTCCAGAATTTTGTCCACACGAGAAATTGCAGAAGGGTTATGCTTTGAGTAGAAACCAATCAGACGGCTCCGAAGCTGCACTTGACGCGGTGTCAGAGACGCAGGACCTGTAAATGTATTTGAGGCTGGTGCACCTCGTGGTGAACCAAGACGTAGAGGTATTTCAGACTCGCATTGGTAATACACATTCTCCTGCACAGGCGTAGCTGCGCTACTTGAATGATCCCGGCGGATCTCAGCTTCATACAGAAGACCTGCAAGTACGAAATTAAGTTAGACGAGGAGTACGCAAGCAAATTATTGGCCACCACTGTATCATTACCAGGCAGCGGGCGTCCTTCTTGCTGCACGAGATTCACGAGCCATTTCAGCGGCCCACACGGTGTAAGCACCGCACACAAATCATAGAATGCAAGCACAATCACCAAGGCCCAAGTGCTCCACTCTGGAAACTGTCCCAGTTGCCAGGCCATGATCACCGATGTAGCCACCAAGTACGCCTGTGTGAGCCACATCGGCGTCCCTTTCTGGTAAAAAATGGCCAGCACACCAACCACCGAGAAGTTGTACATGGCAAACAGCAACGTGAACACGTCAACAGGGATCTGTATCTTGGCAATGACGATCACCAGCATGTTGCCGCCCAGCATGCCCAGTAGCATCGCCGACGAAAACATCATGTACCCGATCAACATCTGGAGCAACAAACAACGACTAACAGCGTGAGAAACAAGTGCCAACTCAATGATCTTGTACAGTAAAGCCAGCCTCACCCTGTTGAAGTTGAACTTGTAGCAGCAGACAATGACGAACGTCGCCACGAGGAAGAAAGACACAATGGCCAGTGCATTCACCAATGCATCTGTCATTTTGGTGCCTGTGGACGCTCCTTTGTCCTGATCGGGTCCATACACCAAGTAGGCTCTGCACCAGTTGACGTTATCAGACTCAGAATGCACGCTCCATCACCTTTTTGCACGTACTCTGCCAGTGCCTTGGCCGACGCCGGGTCCACCACATTCACCGACACAAAACTGCATCATAACCACAAAATCCCACGTCAATTGGAGGTTTTAATCTTCCTCAAAGAGCGTTTAATCACCTGGCGAGCAGCATTGTGACCGCCACGGGCCACACCACAGCGGAGAAGGAGCCAATGGAGTGCAGCAGCTCCTCGTGCGTGAACGAATCCTTCTCCTCGTCCTCCTCCAGCGACGCCTGACGCGTCCGCGCGGGCAGCAGCCGCTCGCGCACGTCGCCATCGCCCAGGGACTCGACGCCTGACATCTCTGCAAATAGGCTCGAAAGATGATCGCAAAAGTGACTCAATCCTACTGAACAGCATAGCATGCGAGAGGACAGGCTTGAAGTGAAACGACGCCAAGTGCGTGGCAGACTTCGTTTGGTACTGGCAAATGGCGCTCCGATGCGAAGTGGACGTCCGGAGGAACAGATTGGCGTGGAAATGGGCGGCGGTGACCAATTTGATGCTGGACCAAGTGGCGATTGCAGACGTGGCGGTGGCGAGGGATTTCGCCGTCTACTTGACGTCAACGGGCAAGTTGCTGCAGTGTGGGGACGCACCTCGCCGAGTCTCGTACGAAACGTTCTTGCTGCGTCCAGGAAGACGCCGCAGTCGCGCTCATGCGGTTGGCGTTCAATTCAAGCGACTGTCAACGCGAGAGAAGGAGCGTCAAGCGGGTCACGTGTGTGATTCGATCTGCTGTCCACTCGAACTCCCCATGACGGAGACCGTGAAAGTTCTGCAAGTCGCTTGCGGAGCTACCCACTGTGTCGTGCTGGGTGAAATGGAAGACGCAGAGGAGAAGCGACGTGGGATTTACGTGTGGGGACTTGGTGAGTATGGTCAACTTGGGCTCGGAGAGTGCCAAACTGCGTCGACGTTGACGCCCATTGCAGCACCACCGGAGCTGCAAATGCTCTTGCAAAACTCTGACGAAAACAACCCGTTAATTTTGCGTTGCGGTATGTTTTCTACGTACTTGCTGAGTCGAGGTTCATCGACACTTTGGCATTGGGGATTGTTGCCTTCTGCTGGAAAAGATGCGCCATTTGTGCGGCAAGGTGTACCAGTACAGTTTCCATTAGTTGATGAAAACACTCGACTGATTGATGTGGCAACGGGGGTTGAGCATATAGTACTGCTATCGGAGAGTGGGTGTGTTTTCACATGGGGGCATGGAAGGTCGGGCCAGCTTGGTCTCGGTCCGTTGGTGACCTCTAATGTCGACTATGATCACCCTACACAAGTCGATTTCTTTCGTCAAGACATAAATCATAGCATTGTCAACATATCCAGTGGTTGGAATCACACCGTGGCACTGTCAAGAAGTGGCGAATTGTATGCATGGGGAAGCAATGTTTCGGGTGCATGTGGTGCCAAAAGCAAATTTTGTGAATACTTTCAGCCGGTACTTGTTGCTGTGCCGCGCCCGCTTGAGCTTGGGCTGACATCCCTCGACCTACAAGCAAGGGTACGTTGTGGAGGATACACATCCACCTTATTACTACTTCGAACCGTGACATGCAGTTCGCAGTATTCGATTGAACGCGCTTTTGAATGGGGCATTGGGGCACCAGGAGTTGGTGTCTTGCTCCCTGTGGAAATATTCTCGTTTGGAATCGAGCAAAGCAAATTTGCACGTTGCTCTATGGGGTGCGAAAACTCAATGTGGCTGTTGCGTAATGATGTATGTAGTTCTTACCAAGAAACACCTTTTAGTTGGATTGTCAACGAAATTCATGGAGGTGCAGAGTCTCATCAGGCAATTGAAGAGGGGTTGCCTTGCCTACAAGTTATTGAAGGGGGTCAGATTTGTGTTCGAGTCCAGGCGATAACCAAAACTGCTGCCGCTGCGATCGACACTTCATCAGAAAACGATTTTATTGATACAAATTTATTTACGCTAACTTTGCAACAAGATGATCCAGCCTCGACCCTAGACGAACAGAGACCTTATTCTCAAGAAACTGTTTCGTTGTTGTCTGTGTCTCGAAATAATCAAGACAAAAAAGCTCATGTGGTCGATATAATTCTTCTTGCTAAGTCAACTGGGAAGACTATCGTTTCTCTTGGGAGTGTTATTGGTGAGATCATCGGTGGAACATTTGAAGTTAACGCAGCACCTCAAATTGAACAAGAATCGGATACTATCGCAATGGCACGAGTGGAAAATAGTAATGAGGACGGTGCGATAAACATTTTGGGCATACACGTCGAAGGAAATGTGGCAGAAAGCCAAGAACGGGTAGATACGAACTGGCACAAACTTCAGTCAAAGCACATTCGTGTGCACACCAATGATGCTGTAATTGTGCTGATACAGTCCACAACAAATGATGTGGATCCCGCCGTCCAGGTGGAATCCCGCGATAATCAATGGCAATACGGAATTACCCATCTCGACGTGGTCTGCCGTGCAGGTGGGTCACGAGGCCAAAATCTTGGCGTAGTACTACTGCGATTTCCATCACCAGGGGTCTACTTCATTTACGACGCGAGGCATCATCCTCAAGATGATCGTGATGGACGATCTCCGGTACTACGTGTAAGCTGCTGCTTGGCTTATGAAGAGCGAAACCAAGCTCTAACAGAAAACCATGGCATTGTGTGGTCCAAGTACCAGTCTGCTTTGTTGAAAGCTCCACAAACTGCACGTTTCTCCTTCTTTCTGTCATCAGTACTACAACGGCCAGCACTCAGAGATGCGATTGCTTGTTCTCCTTGGGCATCTACACAGGACGAGGAGCTTAGCGAACTTCCTTTTGATTTTGATCGCGAAAATGATGCACAACGTGAACTTCTGCACCACCCAGAAAAGCCATTCATCCTGTGGAATTTGTACGTCGCCACCACTTCCATTGTAAACATCGTGGAGCGACCACATAACCGAAGTGAAAATGTACCGAGTCTCAACTCGGTCCTACCTGCGTGGGCTGAACCGATGGCAGCAAAAGTGGCGTTTCGAATCGCGACGTGGTTGGAGAAACCAAACATTAGCTCCAAAGAAACACCGAATAATGCTCCCATCGACTTTGAGGAAGCTCGTTTGAAAGCAACTGCAATCGGGCTGTCGGTTCAACAGATTCCTTTCGACTTCCTAGGCAGCGAGTCTCGCTACGATGTTCGAGAAGCTTTAGCCCCAGTCAATCCCAATATAATAGGAGTACATGACTCAATTGTGTCATGGCGACGAACTAGTGGCGATTTATTCTACACGGTACAATCGATTGACCTTCGAGTTAGACGATATGGGCATGAAAGTCACGATTTCCCTGAGACTGCACAGAGCGGTCGCATCACACGACTACGAGCACAGCTCAGTGATTTTATGTGGCAAGCTACAGAGGGCAAGAAGATCGAGAAATTATTTTTTCAGCTATCCACACTCTTGGATCCTGGGATACAGAACTGTGAGAATGACTTCCAGAACACCAATTCATGTGCAAATAATGTTATTCACCTACGCGAATTGATATCTCGCTCAACAGCCTTAGGCTTCGACGAAGTGGCTGTCGTTCTGAAGCAAGAATGGTTTGCTCTTTTCCGAAGTATCGAAACTCTTTCAGTACCCGAAGACAAAGGCATTTCATTCTGCGCATTTCGCACATTTCTGATTGATCCCTTCCACCAGGTGATGCCACTGCATAACATAGTTCGGTTTAGTTGGGTTAGTGACTAACAACGGTTATATGCTTGTTGTGCTGGTAACCACGTAGTTTTTCTGGAAACAATACGTTCATCAAGTTCGAGAGCAAGCCAATTCAAGCCATGAAATGGTAACTTTTGCATTGGAGAAAAACTTTGGGCTATCCGAAGGAGATGAAGATCGAATTCGCGGCAACAACAATTGTACAGATAGCGGTGAAAGTATAAAAGGTGGAGAAAGGAACATGCTACCATGGCCAGATTTTGTCGAAAGCCTGAGAAGATTTCACAGCATCCTAGGACTAAAACCTCTGCCAGCAGCGGATTGTTGCCGTCTTTTGTATCGATTCGATGTTTGCGGCAATGGGCAAATTTCCTCGTACGCATTCTATATCGCAATTTTACACACACTGGACGAAATTGATGCGGCAAACAAACCACTTGGTTTCAAGATTTCAACAAAAACACAAACAATAAAATCGCCAAAGGCGAAGCGTCCATTGAAAGTTGCGATAGTAAATGGCCATCGTCGTCCCAATGTCGAGATGTTCACGTCAAACGAAGCAGTGCACAAACTTTTTGCCGCTCGAGCCAAAACCTACTTGGATTCAAGTTCATCGTCGAAATCGCTTTCGAAATCGACTCACACCCGAACAGTGGCAGCAAACAGCAGTAATGATACTGCAGCAAAACTTCGGGCGTCAGCTAACACTCATTTGGCTCGCATTCGTAACCTGCCGATATCGCATCTCTTGAGGTGAGCTGTTTTGACTGTTTGTAGGAAGACACAAGTTATGCGTATTAACATCAGTTTCTTGTATTTGGGTATCTGAATCTAGGGAAGGCATCTACTTCCGCCCACCACGGGGGTATCGGTACCGCTCTGAAGATGAGAGAGAACCCACTCAGACACAACGGATAGGCGCTGAAGACTCGTACTGAAGCCCACTCGTACCAATTACAGACGCGCCGCCGCGTCCTTCTTGTGACCGAGCAATCGGAGACGGCTGATACCGCCGTCAGGGAACATTTCGAGCTTCACGTAGTTCACACCAGCAGGAATGACATTCACGTTGCCATCCGTGACGGAAAAGTAGTGCTGCTTGTGCGCCTGCAGCTTGACACGAGGCAGCACAACTTCCCACTTGACAGCTCCGTCCTTCAGTAGGTTACCTTCACCGTCATTGTCATAGAATCTCGTGCCATAAACCACACAACTCTCAGGGAAATTGCCCTTGAAATGGTTCGTGTCCACCTCGACCTGTTGGATCACGCCTAGATGGCCGAGCTTGAGCACCACCCAGTCCTTCCCTGGTACTTGCAGCAGCCCAGTCTTTGGGTCTGCTTCCAGAATGGCAGGACGAGATGGCTTACGAGCAGTTTCCCACCCGTCTGCCATCGTCTTACTGCGTCCCGGAGCCATCAAGTTGCGAGGGTGGCCGTAGTGAGCGTCGTTAAAGCCCACCACCTTCCCACCGTGGGCGACGCTCACCAGGTCCAGCAACTTGGTCGTCGGCACTCGGGTCCAGTCCATCACCACGTCTCCATACACTCGCAGTCGTGCGATTCCTCCGTCAGGGAACATGTTGACGCGCAAATGAGTCCACGGTCCGCGCTTGGCCAGAGGCACTCGCAGCAGATTGTGCCGCGTCTCCGCATACCCAGCTCCGAGTGTCGTGGGCGGCACGATCTCCGTCCACTGGTGCGACTGAAGCTGCTCCGCCAGCTTGAGCTCCTCGGAGGAGGCGCAGACGCCCATATCACGCTCTTCCGTTGCTTTGGACGTTAAGATCTTGAGCGCAGAGTTGCTACCGACGCTTTGAGAGAAGTCTGCGGCTTGGATGGACACACGAGGCGCGTTGTTGCCCGTGAAGAAGGCGGTGTCCACGTCCACGACGTCCACGGCGCCACGGAGTCCCAGCGCCAGCACGCACCAGTCGTGGCCGGGCGTGCGCTTACGACGCGACTCCCAGCCGTCCATCCACTTGCCAAAGCTCGTGAACTTGTCGGCGATGAAGACTGGGGGCTCTGGGAGGAGCAGGCGACTCGCAGGCGCGAACCATTCGTCCGTGGCGAAGAGCACGCGCGACCCGTAGGCGGCACTGGCCAGGTCCGTCATGGTATCGACTTGAGCAGGAGTTGGGGGCGGCGTCATGGGCAATGGGGGGAGAATTGGGGAATGGCATCCGTTCGCATTCAGGTGACGACTATTGAGGAGGATGGGGGGATGACACAGCACGACGTGGCGCATGAACGATGGCTACATTTGGATGATATTGTTGCCAACGATGCCCAAGTAGCGAAACAAGTTTTAGACTAGCCTACATGTATTGCCGCAGTAGTTGTGTAGCGAGCTGGCATAATACTTGGTCTCGAGATGGCTACATTCGACCAGGATGCACTCCGTCCGCAAGGCAATGCAACTAGCAACGGCAACTACTGGCATCAACTGCAAACCAGACTCATTTTTGACGCATTGGCTCACGCCAACGGCTCTACTAAGCGTTAGCAAAGCGCTGTGTGTCATGCTGTCCCCACAGTCGTCTCCACGGTCGCAGCGACCGAGAAGATTGCAAGGATCACTGTCGCAACGGCGCTGTCAGATGATCTTTCTCCATCCTGGACGCCAATTTGGGCGCGACCAACAGATGTAGCTCTGCTCACGTCGGTAAACACAATCGCACGCTGTCCACTAGCGCAGGTTTGACGACTGAAAATGGAGTCGCCGCAGACGTTGGCAACGGCTGGACATGGCTATTTATTCGCCGCCGATGTCTCGGACGCCGGCAGTCCCTCCCATACGGTAGGCAAAACGCACTGCGGATCTCCAATCTCCGGACCTGCATCTATTCTGGTGGAGTTGACTAGCAAGTTGCCGTGATGCGATCACCGGATCCGGACGCTTCTCTTGCCCTCCGCTTCAACTTGCCTCGCGATCCTGGCGCCGTGGACGAAGATCTGAGATTTCATATGAACGTTTGTATGCCTGCGAGCGCGGGAAAACTCGTACAGCATGGAACAGGCGCCAAAGTCCATTAAAGCCGCATTTTGACGCCGAGTGCCACGCGACAGTGTCGGCTTTGACCCAAAGTCCCAGTCGCTTGCCCAACTGCCAGCGCTTCTGCTTCAGGGCCATGTGCGCATCCCCCTATAAAAAGCGCGCGCAAAACCGAGAGCCTGGCGCTCGGAATAGTATGCGTTACGACAGGTCTACACCGAAAAACCTTGGCAACGCTGAAAAACCTCGCGAGAAACCCGCGCGCCGCCGAACGCGCTAGAGAAAAAAAGAGCGGGGAGCTCCAAACCGACACAAGCCGATGGAGATCACGGACGGCGAGGTGGCCGCCAGGCGGCCGCTCAAGGACACGCCGCGGCACCAGCTCACGCGCGGCCTCATGCGCACGCTGAACGTCATCAACATGGTGCGTCCTCCGGCCTGGTCACGGCCACTGAGGGCGCGTAGTCTTCGCTAACGACCGAGTGTTCTTGATGACAGAATTACTACCGCAAGCACAACCCCAAGCCCACGGGCGGCGCACTGGCCAAGAAGAAGAAGAAGGTGCCAGCCAACTACATTTTCTCCGAGACGGGAGAGGAGACGTTCAACAACGGACGCTACTTGGTGCGCGGCAGGAAGCTAGGCGCGGTACGATGGAGGAGACGAAGGAGACGGAGACCCTGGAGACTGACAGATTGCTACTGCTACTGTTGCTGTAGGGATCTTTTGGACAGGTGGTGGAGGCGCAGGACCTGCAGACGGACCGGCTCGTAGCCATCAAGATCGTCCAGAAGAAGCAGCAGTACACGGAACAGGCGCAGACCGAGATCAACATCCTGCAGCAGCTGCACGTGCCCCAGCATGACGCCACCAACCATATCGGTAAGCTCCTTCCTTCCTGGCTCGTTTCGGGATCTATTCTCGGAAGAAAACTTTCAAGAGTCGCTCGGGATGAAGAGAGATGGCTGATTTGCTAACGGTTTCCTGTCTTGACAGTGAGATTGACCGATGCGTTCATGCACCAAGGCCACCAGTGTCTCGTGTTCGAACGGCTGGGACCCAACCTCTTTGATGTCCTGCGAGGCACCAACTTCAACGGAATTAGCCTGAAACTGCTGCGCAAGTTCACGCGGCAGATTTTGAAGGCGCTCGAGTATATGCGCCACCCCAACGTCAATGTGATCCACTGCGACCTCAAGCCAGAGAATATCCTGCTGGTTTCGCACGGCCACAGCTCATTGAAGCTGATTGATTTTGGCAGTTCTTGCCTTTCACGCAACCAGGTATGTCACGACCAACAAACTGATCGCATCTTTCCATCGTGCTGACGACCTTGGTGCTCGTTATTGTAGATTCATCGGTACACTCAAAGTCGCTTCTATCGCGCACCTGAAGTTCTTCTGGGCATGCGATACACTGCTGCTATCGACATGTGGAGTCTAGGCTGCATTTTGGTGGAGATGCACACAGGAAAGCCGCTATTTTGCGGCTACGACTCGGCAGACCAACTGCACCGAATCATTAATGTGCTGGGCATGCCGCCTCGCGAGCTGATTGCACGCGCCAACCCGAGTTACCGACGAGACTACTTTGACGAAATTCTGATGACCGAAGGCAACAACAAATGGGTTGACTACCGTTTAAAACTGCACAAGGTCGTGCCGCCTAAGGGAGTCGATGTGGTGAGTGCGCCGTCTGAGTCATTGAGAAAAGGCACCTACAGGTTTGCTGACGATTCTTTCGTGCCTTGTTTGCAGATTCCCGAGTCTTCAAAAACCCTAGCGGAAATTCTTGCCAGTGCCGAAAAGTATGGCACACTGAATCACAGCCCGGAGCAGTACCTGGCGTTCCACGATCTCGTTATGCGTATGCTGGACTTCAAGTATGTACTATGCTTATTTGTTGAGGCAACTTGGGCAAAGATCTAACGTGAGCGTCTGATTGAACAGCCCGGACACGCGAATAACTCCGACCGAAGCGATGCAGCACCCTTTCCTGATGGGTATGCGTCAAATGCAGCCCGATGAATCGGTAAGAATCTTTTCGTTTTGTATCATGCGGGTGGTACACATTCAACTAATTAACGATCTGTTTCAGATGGAGGAGCCTGCGGCCCATGGCAAGTTCAAGTACATGCGAGCATCAACAATGTACGACGTGCATGGGCGCAACGCTGAGACGCAGATGCCACCTCTGAACCGTGCGAAGCAACGTCGGTTCCTTGACAAATCGCCGCACGAGCGATGAGCGTCTATTTCACTGGATAAACCAAGCGCTGGACGAAGCCTGGGTGCCAGTCGCACCTCCACCGGTCAACCTCTAGCTGTCTAAGCTGGTAGACGGGAGGTGCAGACTTTCGGGAGGCTCCCTGGTATTTGTAGCCCCAGTAGCTCACCATACTGACTGTTGCTGGAACAGTGGCAGCTGGACCTCGGTCACGCGGATGGCTCTGCTTGCGCTGCAAGGCGTCACCATGATCGCGACGAGGGTGCTGTTTGCAGCCCCACCCTCGCTGTCTAGAGCGGACCTGTCTCGACGCTGCCACCGCCATGGCAACAGCCATCCTGTCGCGCAAGAAATACGCAATGTGAAGTCTCGTGTGTCCCGGATGAAGGAGCACGCGAGCAAGAAGTGCGTGCGCTGCAAGACCTGGACGGATTGATTGGACAAATGCGTTTAGCTGAAAAGCAGCAAGTTAATTGAACCAAGTAGCACATATCAGTTGAATCGTTCGTGCTTCCTCTGCTGCTCCTGTAGTCGTCCATCCACCTGAGCAAGAGCAGAGCAAACCTCAAATGAGGCAACAACAAAAACACTTGGTTGGTGTAAAAGCTTCCGGCAGAAGCCTCAGTACCCGTGGGATAGCAGAGCTGAAGCAGCATCTGCCTCCTAGGAAATCATGTTACGATCGCGGGCATTATACTCGAGCGTGGGTGGTCCTGCTGCAACCTGTGTGTACTTGGTCTCCTAGATGGCCGACTGGACATCCTGCTGCTTAGTTCTCGCCCTGGCGCTTGAGGTAGTCGAGCAGCACGTTCAGGGCGTGGGTCTCCTCACCGAAGTCGGTGATGACGGCGCACGACGTGGACACGACCTTGCGGGCCTCGCCCAGGGCGTCGATCTTGCACAGGCCGCACCACTCGCCGAGCTGCTTGCCCGAGGGCACCAGGATGAGGTTCACGCCGTGCTCCTCGCACAGGGCGCGCACCAGTTTGCTGTAGCTGGGCTCGTCGCAGTCCTGGGCCAGGCAGCACAGGCGGGCGCGACGCGAGTCGAGGGCCTTGGCGGCCTCGTGCAGGCCGCGCTTGAGGCCGTCGTGGACGAGCGCCTTCTTGAGCACCTCCTTGAGGGCGTCCATCTCTCCCAGCTCCTTGGGCACCTCAACCTCAGCCACAACTTCCTCAGCCGACATGATACTTGTAAACGGTGGAGTCCTCGAAAGAAGAAGCTTTTACTTAATGACGCCCATGCCAAGCCACCCGCCCAGGCATTTGACTGGACCAAACGCGTCCGTATGCTGGGCTGTTTTAAACACTTGTTTCAATCGACTAAGGCACTAAAGTGAGAGACGTCCCTAAAGTGAATACGAGTAAGTCACTAAAGTGTTTTACCACGCCGCAAAATGAGAGGCCTGGGGCGGTTGTCGCTCGCGGTGGCGCGATCGCTGCGACGTCCCGAGGCGCTACCGCGGCATGGAGGCCTCGCTGTTGCTGCTGTGCAGATGCAGGCGCGTCGGATGTCCAGCTACCGGCCCATGGACGCGCTGTACGAAGGCCAGGATTACTCTCGCCAAGTGGAGAAGAAGTTCAGCGAATTGTCGGGGAAGACCCCGTGGGAGCCCGACATCAAGTACCTGGAGGGACTCAAGAGTCGCTGGCAAGGGCCCGAGCCGACGCTGAACGAACTGGTGCGAGAGGATGTTCCCACGGCGCGCAGTCTGTTTCGGAATGTGCTGCAGCGCCGCTACGCCAAAGATATGGGCATGTGGAACAAGTGGGGCGTCATGGTAGGCTGCATTTCCATACGGTAGATATGTGTAGTGTGGTTTTGTGACTGTTATGTGTTCTTCTTGAATTGTAGGAGTGGAAGGCGGGCAACTATGGACTGGCAAGGATGATCTTCACCAAAGCGTCAAAGATCTCGTTCGATGCTGAGTTGTGGACGTCGTGGGCGTCGATGGAGCTGGAGTCCAAGAACCTGCAGGAGGCCAAGCGCATCTTCAAGGTGATTCTGGCCACGGATCCGCACAATCCGATGGCGGGGCTGGGCATGGCGCTGTGGGAGGTGCAAGCGGGACACCCGGATGAAGCTCGCGAGAGGTTTCAGGAGCTTCTGGAGGAACACCCCAGGGACGTATTGATTATGCAGGCTTATGGTGTCTTTGAGGCCAAAAGCCAGCACGTTGGATTGGCTAGAAGTATCTTCCAGAGTGCTGTCTCCCACCCTCGAGCAACAGGTCAAGTTTGGCATGCGTGGGCGAAAGCAGAGTATGATGCTGGGCTGTACAAGAATGCCCTCGCTGTGATCGCGACTGCTTTTGAGCGATTTCCAACGCACAAGTGGCTCATCCTTCTTGGTGCGATGGCTCACTTCAAGCTCGGTGACGTGTACGAAGCCCGCCGCGCGTACCGACGACTCATTGACGGTGGACTGTACGTGGAACCATCAGCGTATAACTCGTACGCGAAAATGGAGGAAGAGCTGGGCAATGAGGATGCAGCTGTGGGGTTGTACATTGAAGCGTTGGAGCAGCACCCAGACCACATACCGAGTATGATGTCGCTAGCGATCTTGTACAAAAAGCGCGGACGAATGCGACACGCACGCAAAGTCTTTGAAAATGCACTGAAAAACCTGCAGCACACTGGACCTATTTTGCAAGCCTTTGGAGGCTTCGAAGAACAACATGGTGAACTCGACAACGCGCGTGAGCTCTACGATGAAGCTACGAAGGTTCAGCCAACCGCCATCGAGTCGTGGCGTGCTCTGGCACGTGTTGAGTCTCGATTGAAGAATTACGAGGCGGCGCGCTCCGTCCTCACGATGGCAACTCAGCATGTACCCAACGATGCTCCATTGCTTATCGAGCTCGCCAAGATTGAACAGCGTAATCGTCGGTTCCCAGCTGCCCGCGCAGCATTAGAGAAGGCACTCAAGATTGACCCTTCAGATGCATCGGTCTGGAACTTGCGTGCATTGCTGGAGCTGCCGTTGGATCCGGAACGCGCACGGATCATACTGGAGAGCGCTTTGTCTGAGGTTCCTGAGTACGAAAAAACTAGTTGGAGCATTTTGATGTGCACGTACGGACGGACATTCGCAGCACTCGGAGATTTCCAGCAGGCCGTTGCAGCCTTTCAGCGGTCGTTCAAGCTGCGTCCGAAGAACTGGGAGACTCACTTGATTTATGCAGATAGTGTACTAACGCCGAACGAGGCCTGGGGTGAAGCCGTGAAGCATCTTACAGCTGCACGCAAGCTGCTCCCCCGAACTGATAGACGCCGAGCCAACGTTGAGCGCAAACTTCGTGCTGCTGAAGCGATGGCGAAGGCACAGAAGTATAAGCACGCTGAAGACAGCGACGACGACGATCACCATGAGGAAGAGGGCTCGTAGTAATAGTAAAAAGAAAGATGAAACTCGGATAGAATGTTACGGTTTAGTTTGTTGAAACAGATCAATGTCACCAGCAAAACTGCCGGTAAGCAGGTCGCGACTAGAATCCGCACTTGATGATTGAAATTCTGCACAGATGCAAGCAGTGCGCCTTCCATAAAGCTGAAAAGTATCCGTCAGTTCGCGCTTGCCTGCTGTGCGGTATATCGCCACACGCCCATTTGCATCGCCTGAAGACCACAGCAGTCCATCACGAGAAAAGCTGCATTGAATTCGGTAGCCCTCGACTTCATGACCTCCTTCATAACGGAGCGACGGGCGATGCCCGCCAACGCTTGGGCCTTTGAGGCATTTGTACGGAGCTCGAGATGAATATAAGGTCGCGTAATTGCCACTGCACTGCGCTACAAAATAGGGTTTTACTGGATGTGTCCGCAGACACGAATGCGGCAGCATATTGCTGTCGAGGCGATCATACAGAAGTGTAGCTGAGCGCCAATCCCATACTAATAGCGTCTGATTGCTGGCACCACATTGCAGCACGCCAGCACTCGATACAAACTGCTTGCCATCATCCCCAAGGAAAAGCAGGTCGTGAACATCAGCGAATGACTTGACGTACGTGGTCACTGTATGGGGCGAAGTTTTCTCACGTAGGTCATGACGATAAATACGGCCTTGGGCTGTGCCAAGTAACACAGCATTCGGCTCCGTCGGGTGGAAGTGCACGATAGTGATGCGCTCGATACTTGCAGCAGGGATTGCATCATGGGGGCGTCGCAGTTCCTGCCGTACTTGGCAAGTTTCAGCGTCCACACAGCAAGCTAACCCGTCGAATCCGCCGGTAAGTATCTGTCTGCCATCGAGCGACCACTTGGCGCTCTTCACACCAAGCGAATGGTGTGTCAGCACGCGTCTACATTTCTCACCGCTTCTTGCCGAGGGTTTCCAAACGCGCACTGTTGCATCCATGGACGCCGAAAGAAACAAATCTGGTTGTCTCGGATGCCATTTCAGTTCGTTCACAGCCTTGTCGTGGCCCACAAACAGCTGTCGAGTCTGTCTCCGCAGCGGAGTCCTCTTCACCTGCTTCGATTCCGTCGTCGAGACGCCCAGCTGCAGTTCCTCCTCGCTCTCAATCAACGGCGCATCATCATTTCCATCGTGTACAGCAACAATCTCAGTTGAAAATGCAACAGAAGTGTGAGACTCATTGGGTCCTCGTCGGCGACGCCGTTTGACTGCGTAGCCGCGGAATGCAAAGGCGTTTTCCTCTCTCGAGCTGCGATGGGCAAAGCCTCGACGTTGGTCTGTAAGACGCTGCGCAACGATTCGACGTCGCTGCTCCACATCACCCGACAATGCTGCAACTGAAGACGTTAAGGCAGACGGCGAAGGCGACGCAGAGGCAGCAGGAACTTCATCACTGCTGGAGGCCGAGGAAGCGTAGCCCAGCAAGGCGTCCATCTAATCAAAAGTTAAATCGTTGGTCCAATTAGAAGCGCCCATTTTTTTCATCCAATCAAACATCTTCAACAAGAAATGTGAGGACACGCATTCATTCTCCTGTTTGAAAGCTGAAGAGGATGCCAAAGCAGCGTGATGATGAGCCCCCGCGCGTGTACGCGGTGGGGGACTTCAGCTGGATGGAGGACGAGCGCTACGGCGGCAAGAAGTCGTTCTGGACGCGCGTGAAGGAGGATCCGCTCGTGCCGCTGGGCTGCGCACTCACGACCGCCGTGCTGCTGGGCGGCCTCGTGACGTTCCAACGCGGCCAGTCCAAACTGGGCAACAAGTTCATGCAGGCGCGCGTGGTGGTGCAGACTGCCACAGTGCTGGCTCTGGCAGGCGGCGCCGCGTTGGCCGCTGGGGAGAAGCAGGCCAAGAAGCAGCAGAGCTACGAGGAGCGCCTGAAGATGAAGCTGCCGGAGCAATAGGAGGACGTTATTGGTCAAAAATACACGTAACGGTCGGACGTCACTGAAGCGAGGGGATCCAGTGACTGATCTTGAAGCGACGCGATCCTTCGACCACACTCCCATTAACGACTATGAACGGGTACCTGCGCAGCAAGTGCGCGTCGGAGCAGCAGCTGCTGAACGAGCTGGCCAAGCTGCTGGCCGCCAAGGACGTGGCCTCGCGCAAGATGGGGGACGTGCTGCGCGCGCTCACGCTGTTCTACACGTCGGCGGCGCGCGGCTCGCGCATCCCGCAGTCGCTGCTCAGCGGGTTGTGTGCGCTGCTGCCGCAGCTCAAGGACAAGAAGGAGATCGCGCTGCTCAAGGACGAGCACCAGCGCATCGCGCGCCTCGCCTTGTGTCTCCTGGCGCGACTCCTGGACCAGTTCGAGATCCAGAAGGAGCGACTCACGGACTCGCAGACGCTCGGGGAGCCACTGAGCGCCGACCCGGCGGAACAAGTGCTGAAGAGCTTTTTGACGACGCTGGAGACGGCGGTGGTGACGCCGCCGGGACTGCTGCTGCCGAGACAGCGAGCCACGCTGCGGGTGTACGCGCAGCTCTGTCGGATCTTCAGGAAGAGAGATCAGTTGGTCTTGTACACGACGACGTTGCTGCAGCAGTCGCCTGTTCTGGCGGAAAGCCAAGTGGACGCAAAAGGGAAACGAGCTCCTCCTCCAGGATCGGCGCAGCTTGGAGCAGTGGCAGGAGCTTGTCACGCTCTGCGCTTCCATACTTCCCCGGATGAACAACTTGTTTCACTGGATAAACTGGCGCAGCTTGCTTTCACAGTGCCGGCAGGTACTGCATCCCGTCATGCGGCGAAAACCCTGTTTTCGCTCTTGGCCTCAACGGCGTTGAACGATAGCCGGCCGTCGAATGCTGTGGCGACAGCCAAAGCGGTGGAGTTGTTTTTGATTAAGTCACGGACGCGCTCACTTCTAGGTGGAGATTCACTAACGTCTGTGCTCTTGCTTCGACTATGCGGCCAAATGTATCGCCTACCGGTGCATCAGCAGCAGCAGCAACAACAACAAGTTGTCTTGACAAATGCAAGTGATTCGAATCTTGATACAAAGAAATTGGAGTCTTCACCTGGTACCAGCCAGCAACTTCCATCGGACCAAAATCCTGCTCTCGAAGGTTTTCTTATTTCGAACGCTCTTTCGGCGCAGCTCCAAGAATGCTTAATTGATGTGATTCAATCTGCTGAGGCTGATGGACAGTCCGCAAAGTCAACTGTGTCCCCCGCAGTGCTTTTGGTGGCTGTAGAGGAAGTTTTGCGAGGCACTACACCAGAAGCTTGTTTCGTTAAGCATCCTAATTGGGGCTCAAAGCGTATATTCGAACTTGTGGCAGTCGCGCTGGTGTCACTACTGCCGACCAAATCAGTTGGTACTTCCGTCGTGCTGCATCGTGTATGCCGGGCTGTTCAATTTGTAGCGGAGAGGCTCGACGCAACGATTCTTCAAATGAATGCATCCTCTGGACAGTTGATGTCAAGTCCTGCGTATTTGAGCCAGCTCACGTTGCGAATTCGCACATTAACTGAGCATAGCAACGCGTTCGTCGCTTGCGAAGCTCTACGCGCTCTTGTCTGGTTACTTCCGCGCTGTGTCAGCAATGCAGGACCTGGAGTGGTCGATGAGTGGAGATCTCTTTTTTGGCAACTTGAATCGCTTCCATTCAACCGTATCCAACCAGAGCGACGGGCTGCGATTGCCTGGACATTATTTCGTCGTGGTGTATCGACACCAAAATGTAGCGGATATGCCGCGGAGACGCCCTTGCTATCGGGTTGTTTACGAGTAGTGCTCGGGTGGTTCAGAGTACGGCCATGCGTGTGGCATGCTGCTCTGCTGACTGCAATTTGGCACACTGCACTTCGCGAATGCATTGCATCTCTTGGCGATGCTGTTTTTGTCTCCATTAATGAACTACTTGACTTTCAGTGCTCACCGACTGATACGGCTGCTGCTGACTGTCTCGTGATTAAACAATGTGCACTTCAATTCCTCAGTCACAGAGAAGGAGGTATGAGGTATGCTGTTCAACGCGAAACATGGAGTCACCCGCTGATGTTACGCCTAACAAAGCATGCTCTTCTAGAGACTTGCTCATCGCAGAGGTTGAGCGCGAGAGCACTATTGCAGCTGCGTCATGAAGCTCAGCTTCAAGGGGTCAACTCATTGGTACAGCAATTAAGCACAATTTTGGGTTTTCTTCAAAAGGATTCACGACAGTCACGACAAGCGAGCACAAATATCGGCGGTCGATTAGAAAATCAGGCATTTGCTCTTCAGGATGACCCATTTTCGGACATCACAGTTCAGGGGCCTGCATCTGTGTCAAACTTTTCGAGTTTCGGCAGTGAGCAAAATGTGGAAACGACACAACAGGTGCTAGAAGGTGGCAACGAGGATCCTTTTTCGGATTTTAGGGCAGCTGACGAATCTGGTACTAACCTGACCGCGATGAACCTGCCAGCTCTTGACGACCCTTACGTTGACGCGGTTGCTGCCAAGAGTCCCTCAGCATCCGATTTTACCAGTTGGGATGAACCTGGAACTACGAGCTTTAAGACAGATGAGAGCGCGTTTACAGCAACAAACTGGGGTGAAAATGGCACTGGCAATACCATTGCAAAGGCAGCAACCTCTACGGAAGACGTTGAGCCACTATTCACGGGCTTTGGCGACGATAATTCCACGAACAAGCAGCGCCATGGTGGATTTAATGAAGGGAACTCGTTTGATACCTTTTTAGCAGCTGATCCAGAATCTGCATTTTCAAATTGGGATGAAAGTGGAGCAGCTCAGGATGGTTTCAGCACGGCTCCAT
Organism: Phytophthora cryptogea; assembly: GCA_000468175.2. Lineage (NCBI taxonomy): Eukaryota > Oomycota > Peronosporomycetes > Peronosporales > Peronosporaceae > Phytophthora > Phytophthora cryptogea. Next base: position 198,065 of record KV744154.1, read on the forward strand.
TTAAAGACTTCAGCAGCACCAGTTGGCCGGAGAGTAACCCCAACTTCAGCACCCCGACGGACTTCAGCGCCTCGGCGGACGTCACCACCACGGCGGACTTCAGCGCGCCGGCGGAGAGCACTCCTTTCGATGGCGGTGTAGGGGCGGAGCGGCAAAGTGATTTCGGTGGGGAGGCAGAGCCGGTGTTTGTCGAGTCCACGGCAGCCAACGATGGTGCGGTGGCCGAGGCGTCCGGCAGAACCGAGAGCTTCTCGGTCGAAACGCAGCCCGCCGCCGCCACTGCCACCACGGTGAGCACAGCAGAGGACGCATCGACCTTCGGCGCCGATTTCGATGCACCAATAGACTTCAGCACCCCGACGGACTTCAGCACCTCGGCGGACGTCACCACCACGGCGGACTTCAGCGCGCCGGCGGAGAGCACT
>KV744154.1:199372-234588 GCA_000468175.2 Phytophthora cryptogea
CTTTCGATGGCGGTGTGGGGGCGGAGCGGCAAGGTGATTTCGGTGGGGAGGCAGAGCCGGTGTTTGGCGAGTCCACGGCAGCCAACGACGGTGCGGTGGCCGAGGCGTCTGGCAGAACCGAGAGCTTCTCGGTCGAAACGCAGCCCGCCGCCGCCACTGCCACCACGGTGAGCACAGCAGAGGACGCATCGAGCTTCGGCACCGATTTCAATGATGCCCGAACCGACTTCAGCGCGCCAGCGGAGAGCACTACTTTCGATGGCGGTGTGGGGGCGGAGCGGCAAGGTGATTTCGGTGGGGAGGCAGAGCCGGTGTTTGGCGAGTCCACGGCAGCCAACGACGGTGCGGTGGCCGTGGCGTCTGGCAGAACCGAGAGCTTCTCGGTCGAAACGCAGCCCGCCGCCGCCACTGCCACCACGGTGAGCACAGCAGAGGACGCATCGAGCTTCGGCGCCGATTTCGATGATGGCCCAATAGACTTGAGTCTCCTGCAGAATGCTCAAGGTGATTTTGTTGCTGATGAAGATGCAAACGAGACCGAAGGATTTGGAGGTGAGGAGTTCGTCGACGCTAACGAGTTTGAGCGCTTAACACCTCTTGACTCGACTGCCAACAAGACCGAGAGGCCAGCATCCGACGTACGCTTAGATGACGAATTTGACGAGATTTTTGGCGATGCCCCTGTGGGCTCTTCGGCGGGTGTGACAACTGGTAGCAAGTATGATGCAGACTTCGATGACATTTTTGGAGACTCACAAACAGAATCGACAAGTGGTGGAGCCTCTGCATTCTTGTCTGAGTCTACCGAGGGTGCAATGATTGAAAAGAAACACAGCAGTCTTGAAAATGAAGACCAAGCAGCTTCTGGGGTCGAAGTACGGACAGGAACACCGGCTTCAGACTTTTCCTTTAGATAGCAGGCACATTAGAATAAAATGGCAATATAAAATGCATACGGAAACTGTATTGAGACGTTGAAGGTGTACGGCACCAACCTACTCTTGCACGTGCTGCCTTCTGCCGTCGACTTTTCGCCGATTCAATAATGGACTACTGCACTTCTGTCTTCTACTTCCTGCGTGCCTTGGTTGCTTCATTTAAACGTGTTGAAATCGCGAACTTCGTTCACAATCTCTAGAGCACGCTGAAGTAGCGTTCGCATCTCATCGCAGTTCGAGCGCCGTGACGCCATGTCGCCAGTCTCTGCCAACAGCTCGGTGAGCTTGTCGTCGCGATACAGCGAAGACACCAACTCGTTCTGAATATTTTCCTTGGAGTGCCCAACCATGAAGCACATAATGGCCTTGGGGACCAGGTCCAGGAAGTTTTTCCGCACGATATCGAAGTAGGACGCAAGCAAACTCTTGATGATTTCCGTCTCGATACGTTCCCGATCTGTCGGGTCGTCGCCTTGTCGCATGCTCACTGGTACTTGTGGAAGCTTAACAACTGCGGGCTTCGAGCTGGTGGGGGTATCCGCACCGCTTTTCTTGCGACCGCCAAAGAAAGACAGGAGGCCATTTCCTTCTTGCTTCTCCTCAGCTGCCCCAGCGTGACCCGTTGGAACACCGCCCTGCTTCACCATCTGTCCTTGGCGACGCGGGTCCGGATTCGCCATGCCGTTGTTTGGAGCTCCTGCGGACGCCATCGTCTCGCGCTGCATTTTCTCCATTAGTTGCGCCACTGCGCGGCTACCACCAATGAAATCAGGGTGGTTTGTGTTCACGTAGGCCAGCTCAATTTGAATGAGGTTCTGAATCATAGCTTGCGTCGGCACTAACGACGCACGCAGCATACCATTCACCACTTCCATCACGCGGTCGCGCAGCTCAGGGAAGCGCGTGAGCTCAATAGTTTCGCACTGCGATGTCACGCGCTGCAACTCATCAAACACAAGATCCACGCACTGTAGACCAGGCTGCTCCAGACGGCTGATCTGACGCTTCGCAAGCAGTTCAAAAGATACTTCTGGAACGAAAAGCGACTGACGCGGGCCGTTGGCATTGCGAATAGTAGTGCGGATATCCTCATCGCTGAGTCCGTCGAAAGGGTTCACCTCACGCAGGGACTTTGAGAAAATCTCGTTGAAAATGTAGTTGATACGCGCACCGCCGTAGAGTTCATCCATTTCCACGAGCTGGTGGTTGCGCCCATCCAGCGAGTTTGTAAAGTTGCTCGAAAAGTGCGACAGCAAGTTCAGCAGACAGCCGCCCATTTCAGTTGGCGTCATCTGCTCCGTGGGGGATCCCATCTCGCCGAGTTCCTGATCCAAATCGGAGATCATGCTGCTGATCTTGGACTTGATATCCGGCAAGCAGTCGCGGATGTGGTGCATCAGGATCGTGTTGAGCGTCTTGGACAGGTACTGCGTCCCCATCCTCGAGGCGATAGCTCTGTACGCCGGGTGCGTCTTGAAAAAGTTCTGCTCCTTGGCCAGCGACTCGCGGATCGAGAGCTTGGCGTTGATATCTGCCTGGCTGCGGTTCACGACGCCCACGTATCCTCTCTTGAGCGGGATCACGCGGCCCTGCAGCATGTCCATGGCGTCGGTGCCGTCGTCCATGAGGTCCAGTTTCGTGAGCACGCCAATGGTGCGTTGTCCGTCCGGGTCGATCTCTCTAGCCATCTTGAGGGCGTCACTATTGGCCAGGTCCGTATTGGCCGACGTGACGGCCAAGATGATCGAGTTGGGGTTCGAGATGAACTCGGTGCACATGTCTCGGATCTGCTCCTCAATGTTCACGGGTTGGTCGCCAACGGGCACTTTGGTGATGCCTGGGAGGTCCACGAGCGTGAGGTTGAGCACGTAGGGCGAGAAGACCTTGAGGTTGATGCTCTTGTTGCTGATGCCTTTGTTCTTGCCCGTGATGCGGTCCGTCTCCTTCTCAATCTCTCGCCGGATCTCGTCAAAGTCTGTGAACTTCTGGCCTGGCATGTGCAGGAACTCGCCCCACTCCTCGGCGTCTCCTCCGTCTGCGCCGTCCACTGGCACAGAGGAAGTCGAACTGTTGTACAGCTGCAGCACGAGCGGCCGGCGCGTGACGATCCCCGACCCACGCGGTAAAAAGTCCTTCCCCACGATGTTCTCCAGCACCGACGACTTGCCGCTGCTCTGGCTGCCGATGACGACGATCTGCGGCAGGTTGATGGGCGACTGGCCGATGGCGCTGAAGACGTCCTGCAGCTTGTTGATGATGGGGATGAGCTGGTCCATGGCGCTCGACGACGGATACAGTACGTAAGCTTCCTTCCTCTCTCTCTCTCACTTGTGTGCGCCTCCTTGGGCGGAAAAGCTTCTTGGCTCGGCTGGATATCAGGCTGATTTCTGGGGGGGGAGGAATAAAACCTCTGAGGTTTTTCAAATCTTGGAAACTGACGTGCGCCACATGACGTAGAAGGCACTCGAGCGGGGGAATGGAGCGCCCACTTCCGCTGCCAGTCAAACTCAAGATGGACGGCAAGACGCCAGAGCAATGGCGCGACCTGCACCTGCTGCACGTGCACCGTGACACGCTCCGCTGTGCGCTCACGAGATGCATCGCTTGCTGCTACAAGATCGTACTGCATGGACGTCCGGGTCTGCTGCCCAATGTGCGTCCCGAGATGTGTTTGCGCTTGGCAGCTAAGGACGACGACCAGGAGACGCAACCCACAGGCGATTCCAGTGGAAAGCAGCACGCTGTCGGTTTGTATGACGCTGCGCAGGTGAAGAAAATTCTGACGGTGGGCGACGGCAACTTTTCCTACTCGTTGGCACTCGCGAGAGCGCTGGGTCCGGACTCTGGCGTGCAGTTGGTCACCACGTCCCACGAAGCCAACAAGACGGTGCTGGAGACGTATCCGGATGGCGACGAGATCCTCAAGGAGCTGGATGCAATGCCCCACGTGACGGTCATGCACGAAGTTGACGCGACGGACGCTGAGCAGATGAAGAAGCTGGGCCAGTTCGACCGCGTCATTTGGAACTTCCCGTGCGTCCGAGCGCCGCGTGGAGAGGACGGACAGAACCAGGAGATGGAGATGAACAAGCAGCTCCTGCACAAGTTCTTCGCTCATGTGGCGCACATTCTGACGCCGACGGGTGAGGTACACGTGACGCACAAGACCAAGGCGCCCTTCGGCCAGTGGGGCATAGAAAAAATCGCGGTAACCAACAAACTGCGTCACCTGCAGTCGGTCGTGTTTGACCGCTGTCTGTACCCGGGATACTCAAACAAGAAGGTGCTCTCGAAGGGCTCGTTCCCGATTTGGGACTCGCAGACGTTCATCTTCATACCTGAGGACCGTGCGCAACCCGAGACGCCAGCGGAAGGTGCAGAGGAAAACGCTACTAGATTGGTGGAACCCGTTACGATGGAGCTCCTCAAGAAGCTGTATCTGCTGTTAACTCCGTCTCTGGACGATATGCTTGGCTCTAAAAAGAAGAAGAAGAAAACAAATGGGTGGAGCGGGCAGATCAAGGTCGACGACACCAAGGGCGACGACAAAGACAAGAAGACTGGCGACAAAAAGAGCGGCGACACCAACAACATTCATAAGCGCAAGCAAGCGTATGCGCACTCAAAAGCAGGCAAGAGCAGGAAAAAAACTCGCAGGTCATAATGCTGAGGAGCCCGTAGTGAGGATGTACTCAACATACAACAAATAGATTGCACAAGAAATTCCGCTCATTTTTCTACATGGTAAACGAGTTCTTCTACACATACAGGGAAGGTTTGGATCCTTTGACACCCATCGACGGGCCAGACATGCCCTTGTGCTGACGGTATCGCTTCTGGATCTTCATGGCCGCACGCTCCAACGTATGTGCACCGATCAACACGAATAATCGATCACTGCTCAGAATCTGGAGATCGGCCTTTGGAGTCGTGATCACGATTGGAAGTTCGACTTGGTTTGACGACCCCATTGCTTGAGTTGACATGCGATAAATGCCGACGCAAATGCCCGAATATGAAGATGCCGCGAATGAATGGAAAATGTCGGCATAGACGCAGTTATTCTGCAACGAAAAAGACGTTAGACGGATACAGAGCGTTCAAAACTGAGACCACATCAGCAATACTTACTCTTAGAGCGCGTGGAACGGAGAACGTGTGTATGACGCCTGTACACCGCGGTCCTCCAACAAGCTGTCGGACAATCTTGTGAATGGACGGGTTGAAATAAGTTTGAACAACCATATTTTCGCATAGCTCAGGATGAAGGATCCGGCCAGACATGTAGAGTGGGAGACCGAAAATCTCCTTCTCGGACTTGTGCTCTGGTGCCTCATGCTGCAAAATTTGATCCCATAGTTCGAGTACTTCCGTGCCTGAAATATCGACCGCGATGCCGCCACTTCCACTTTCAGAGGATGAAAGCACATTCTGGAGCTGGTTGAGTTGAAATGACATGCCCATAAACTTCGAGTTAGCTTCATCAGCGAGTTCCGTAACTGTGAAGATTTTCGAGAAATCCATCTTCAGTTCCACCAACATTGTTGCGAAAATGGCTTCCGCATCAGCAATGCTGGACTCCAACTCGGCATCAGACGCTGACTCAGAAATAGTAGTATTCTTTGCGCGCTTCCCAAGTACCACGACGGCAGCTGCAGCTTTAGCACCAGCACGCTGGAGATCCGAATAAACTAGTGGACTTCCACGTACGTAATACTGCACACAGTGATTGCAATCGAATAAGTAAAAAGCGCGTGTGCAATGAATGGCACAGATACAAGCAGGTTTCGTACGTACCACATTTTTAAAGACAGAGAGAGTGCGTGTCAGAATTGGAGATGGTTCTGCGGTGTCCAAAATCGTAATTGGAGGGTGGCTGGTGGCGTAGGGACTACGGAGAGGTAGAATGAGCCATTGCAGACTTTCTAGCGATTCTTCGCCCAAAAAGCTGCAAATCACGATGTGAATTGGATCTAAGAGAACGTCAAGTGGCGGAGTGCTCAAAGTCTTGTCAGCTTTCTCAGCTGCGGTACTTCTCTGGAATCCACCATGGAAGTGGGCAGTTTCGTAGGGATTGCCGCTCGTAATGTTTCGGTTGGAGTTCTTGAAATTCAAGGCAATACTTTCGAGCGAACGATCCTAATCATCAAACGCAAACAACAAGTGTTAGACGACAAGTGTAGAATTGTACGCAGTAATACTGCCGTACCAGCACAAGTGATCCAGTAGCTAAGGATGCCAACTACCCGACCGAATTAAAGCATTAGCGATAAGTAAAAATGAGAGCGTTGAAAAAGGAACTTACTGGACTTCGGTGCTTCATCGAGTCATAGTTCGGAGTCATGTATGCAGTGTATGCAGTCAAGCTTCTAAGCTCATCACAAGGAAGATCATCTTCATGAGTCGGGGAGAGCATGGGCTGGTAGACGTCTCCGGCTTGGTTCATGATGGTAGAAGTGCTACCTGGGCGCAGCATATCTTCTCGACTGACCTCCTCCGGGCAAACATTATAGTTGAACACTTGATCGAGATCATCGGCGATGCAATAGCACTGGATCCATTCCGTCATAAGCAAACTTTCTCCCGGATTTAGCAGTACGCGCGACTCAGTTTCCTGGTTGAATTTTGAGTTCTCGTCCGAAAACATTACTTCCACCCCAATAAGTAATACAGTTCCTGAAGTTTCTTGAAAAATCCTCGAGGCTGCTTGTGAAAACGTTAGTCCAGCGTATTTCTATTTGAGCAAGACAGATGTCAAATTAGCGGTTGAGACGAAGTCATAAAACAAATGTAGGTAAAACGTACCTTGGATAGATGAATCAAGTACATCTCCTTTGCGGCCCCTGCGTAATACTCATTGATCCAGCTAAGCTCTAATAGGTCCTTCTCAGCAACCTCGGTGGTCAGGATATCTGGGCCCATGGATTTATCCTTCCCAACTACAGCGAGGAGGGGTGTTTCACTTTCAGTAGTGCTTTCACTTGTGTCAACAGAAAGACTTGAGCCTAAGTTCGACAACATTGTCGAAATACCGTTCGAGACTGTATTCTGCGCTAGGGAGCCCATTTTAATGACATTTTCGCAGATGATATCGTCCGGGTGCACACCAGCAGCAAGCATGTGCCGAGCACTTTCAGCACGTAGAACCATTACCAAAAAGCGCACAAACGGTCTTTACACGAGACAAGTTAGTTACACAACATTATTCAAGGTGGTGGCATAGGACACTTGCACTTACCCAACGTAGCGTTTCGTGGAGAGTACACGCATGATATTCATTGCGTCTTCAGTCGCGGGATCACCGGTTAATTTGTCGGGAAATACAAATATTGCTCTGGCGTCACGGGCGAGACAACGTTCCAAATCATCAGAGCGGGTAGCATTTCCAGCAACATACGTCACACGCGAAGTAAAAATCGGGTCTGCTTTTAGCTTCGCAATAAGTGGCTTTGTGAACTTGGAGTTCGCATCACCGAGAACAACAGCTGCAAGCTGTTGAGTATCAGTATCGCTTAGGTGATCGGCATGGAACAGTTCTCGTAAAATTGCGGAAAGCTGTGCAAACGATGGGTTGCCAATGACGAGCACGTGCTTTGAATCAGGTTTTGGTGCGTAAGGCGGATTGCCAATTTGACGCAACTTGTACAGACTAATCAGATTGTCGATCTCCATCGAAAACAAAATAATGCCCATGACAATGAACATGATGGCCAAAAGCCGGCTAGGCACTGTTTGAGGTGCATTGTCACCATAGCCAACCGTACCAAGTGTCTGAGAACATAGCAACAAACACATTGTTAGTGAATGGGGTACACACTATTGCAAAATAACACTGCAAACGACGTACCACAACAGTAAAGTAGAAGGCAAACATGACTGACCAAGTTGCGTCCGAGCAATCAGAGGACTCGTGCCTCGTTACAGACCCGTCACTGCAGCTGTACAAATGTGCGAATCCGTTGTCGGTGAAAAACGGTAGCTCTCCCAGCGTTTCCACGAAAAACATGATGGAGGCGCCCACCATGATCATGAGTAAAATCTTGATGCCAAGTCGAACCATCATCCACCCTTTCGTCGATCTCGGCACGTGCTTGTCCATCTCCAAGTAGCTCCTCAAGATGAACACTGGCCGCATCACAGAGAAGTCCAAGTACGTGCGGGTGCGCACGCCTCCAATCATTTTCACGGAGCCAAAGCCCACTCCAAAGTTGGACGCCAGACACAGCAACTCCAAAAGCGTCAGAGGCGAAAAGCAGAAGAGCAGCTTGTACCTGGACGCGAGGAAGCGCACCACGTCGTCCACAATGGCGACGGCGTACAGTCCCAGCACCGTGTAGTAGGACCACTCTGTGACGTCGTACGAGTTGAGTCTGGACATGGTGAGGCCCAAGATGCCGAAGGACACGAGCAATTGCACCGGTCGATTCTGCATCAAAACGAAAGGATCAATCACGTCAATGCAGTACAATAGTACTATAGATGTTAGTATACTTTCTTACAATAATGGCGGCGGTGCGGGACGTGCGCGCCCATCGGCGGCAGTTGAGTGAGAAACCGAGTTCTCCTTTGCGCAGCGACTTGCGCTGGCGGCGAGACGCAACTGTCCAGAGCAGCGAGACGAGCACGAGCGCAGCCAGGAGGTAGGCGGCATGGATCACCTGCTCCTGCGTATGCGCCCAGTCGGCCACACAGCGCGGCGTGCTCGTCGTGAGGTTCGTCTCCTCGTTCTGGTTCACGCAGATCATCCCCATGGCGGAGGAATGCGGAGTGACAAATACTGAGTGCGGGCAGTACGAGCGTGCGGGTTGTGGTACGGCAAGAGCAGACGGGGCAGGGCTGGGGGTGTGCACCACACCACGAAAGCGATTCCGAGGCGCAGGTTGGTCAGCGATAGAGCTACATGAACACTACACATGCGATCGAATGGAAGACAAACTGGGCGAGTATTTATTAGGTGAAGACTTCACTTGTGGTGCTGGAGAAAACCAGCGTCACAGCATTAACCTTATCGGCTAGCGTTCTGTGCGGTGTACACTTCATAGATCGCTTCGATGAACTACAGTTTTATTCTGCTTCTCTAGCTACGTGGTGAAGAGTTAATGGAGATGTAGCGTTGAGACAGGTCAAGACGCAGACACAAAGGAGTCCGCGCTTGGTTTAAAGTCGCCATGATCGAGTCATTTCCTATTCCGTCGTACGACTTCTGCTCGCCCAAAGCTAAGTTGGCGAGCATACTTTAATCCGACGGAGAACACGTAAGGAAATCCAATATGCACGTCGATAAACGACTTCTTGTAGAAGCGGTTGACAATTCTTGAGCAAATTCTGTTGTGACGGCTGATGGGCTCCGCAACGAAACGGGTGGTTCACATCACTCGTCCGAATGTAAGGTTTTCTTGGTTGAAATAGGACTGTTACGTACGCCACACTACTTTCCCAAGCCGAATTTAATGTGCTTCAAATACACATTTAGTTGAAAATGGCGCCAACCGAAGGTGCCGGGGTCAAGCGACCGGCCGAGGAGATCGCGGAGCCCGCCGTCAAGCGCGTTCGCTTCGCACACTCAGTGCCATCAAACGAAGCGACATCACTATCCATAGGTAGGAGAAATTTGCAATTGTATTCTGCCCACAGTCCTCTCTAGAGCTCTAAACTCTCTCTGTAGCAACTGAAGTTGAGCAAGTTGAAGCTCAAACGCTCGAGTGGTTCGCCCCCAAGTTCACGTACCATGCATTCGGTACGGATGAAGTCGTGGATGGCTACGAAGGACTCAAAATGTCGATCACCTTCAACGGGTTCGACTTTCGTGCCCTGCTGGACATTGAATACAAGGAGAAGGAGGACATGTACGTCTAAATTTGGTGCTGTGTTGGAGTCACTGAAGTTATTGATGGCGTTCTTTGCGACTGCAGTGCGGACGACATTGTCGCAAAGTTAACCCCATCATTACCGGAGGGTTTTGTCCAGGACAAAGAGGATTTTGTGGCAGGTTTACTGAAGGCAGCGACAGACTTTACGGGTCCACCAGGGAAACGCATCGAGGTGTACACTACGAAGAGCCCAGGCAAAGTAGATGAAGATGCCACAGTTGAGCGCTTTTTTGAGATCTACGAGTGCGAGTTGGAAGACAACGAGTCAGCCCAAAAACTCCTTGCCTACTTGCAGACGCTATCGCTGTGGTTCATCGAAGGTGGGGTCTTAAGACTCAAATAACTTCAGCTCAGCGACTGACTGACAGAGTGGCTGGCGGTACAGGTGCTGACGCGGTTGACGTCGCGGATCCACGATGGGTGGTTTATCTGGTCTACGAACGAACTGAAGCGGGCAGCGGAGCGTTCCGTCCTGTGGGGTTTGTCACGGTCTTCAAGTTCTTCAATCCATTAGGACGCAAAGCTCTCAACTGCAAACCGGAGCAGAACGAAACACACCGCATTTGCCAGGCGCTCGTCTTTCCCACTTACCAGCGACAAGGTAATCGGATCTCAAACTGCTCTGTCGTGCTTCAAACAAACAGAGTAACTAACAGAGATGCGACGTAGGCCATGCCGAGCGTCTGATCCACTGTATCCACGCGCAAGCAGTGGCGAACCCGAGCGTTTACGAGCTCACTGTTGAAGACCCCGTGCCGGCATTCTCCAGCGTACGTAAGCGCTGCAATTACACTGGATTGTGTCTCTGCTCGTCTCACCATGATTGAGTTCTGCTTGTAGCTACGAGACCTCGTTGACCTGAAAAACTGTGTTGCACATGAGTTCTTCTCGTTGCCGCCAAGTGCCAGTGAAGAGGTCAGTTGCTCTGGTCGTGGCACGGCAGCCCTCTCAACCGCCGACGTCCACGCCGTACAAGAGAAGCTCAAGATCACACACAAGCAGGTGCAGACTTGCTACGAGGCGCTCAAGTTCGCGTTCGTGGACCCGAGCGACGAGGCGCAGCACAAGAAATTTCGTCTTGAAGTGAAGAAGCGGCTGTTCCTTATGCACAGAGAAGAACTGGACGGCATGGGCAGCGCTGACCGTCGCAAAGCCTTCCTCGAGACCGAGTACCAGCGTCTGGAGGCGCATTACCGCCACATGCTCGCAAAAATTGGCCGAGAACCGAAAATTTAGGCATCACTTTTTCACGGCGCAATATCAGCCAATGGGAGAACCATATCAGAATTTACAGCCAATCGCAGAGCGAAAAAGAATAGCACCTGTTTTTCGGTGTGGCTGAAGGGGGGTATCACTCGGAAGTATTAGCCTTGAACGATGAGCGGCAGCCTGGACCCGACGGTGCAGTACGAGCTGCTGGAGCGCATCGGCGGCGGCGCCTTCGGAGAGGTGTACAAGGGACTGAACACCCAGACGGACGAGGTGGTCGCCATCAAGATCATCGACTTGGAGTCGGCGGCCGACGAGATCGAAGACGTGCAGCAGGTGCGCCCCTTTGTCAGTCTCTCTCTGCTGCTACTGGGAACTGGGTGGTCTAACAGCGTTCTCTGTGTTGAGTAGGAGATTCACGTGCTGTCCCAGTGCTCGTGCGACCAGCTGACAACGTATTCCGGATCATTTATCGCTGGGACGAAGCTATGGTTGGTGATTTGTTTCTTGGACAAGTACGGAGGGTTATGCCATAGGCTTACAGTGTCTTGTACTTGTAGGATCATCATGGAGTTTCTCTCCGGTGGTTCGGTGCTGGATATCATGCGCAACGGCCCGTTGGACGAGGCTTTCATTGCCATTATCCTGCGTGAACTACTGAAGGGGCTGGAATATCTCCACTCGGAGAAGAAAATCCACCGCGATATCAAGGCTGCGAACGTGTTACTCAGCGGTGACGGCCACGTTAAACTCGCGGACTTTGGAGTGACCGGCCAAATTACAGAGACCATGACGAAGCGCAATACAGCAGTGGGGACTCCATTTTGGATGGCCCCGGAAGTTATCCAGGAGTCCGAGTACGACTTCAAGGCGGATATTTGGTCGCTGGGTATCACGGCGATTGAGATGGCGAAAGGAGCACCTCCACTTGCTGAGTACGTTACTGTTTGTCCTTTGGAAACTGTGATCGCAGCCCTAACTGACACGTATCTTCCCTGCTTACATTAACCAATAGCATTCATCCTATGAAAGTCCTATTCATGATTCCGACAATGGACCCACCCGTTCTGGAAGGCAGCTTTTCTACGCGCTTCGTGGATTTTGTGTCTTGTTGCTTGCAAAAAGCGCCCCAGGATCGACCGGCTGCGTCCGAGTTGCTTCAGCACCCGTTTATCCGATCTGCCAAGCATATATCTCATCTCACCGAGCTCTTGGACCGAAACCAATTAGAGGATCAACAGCGCGATGGTCATGAGGGTGTGAGCAAGGAGAGCGATTTTAGCAATGGTATTGAGAACGGATTCATTGATCACACGACTAACACTCGCCCGCCTTCAAGTGGAGGTCGTGACGACACGCTCCCGACGTACGGTCAAAGAGATAGCGGCAAGTGTCATGCACGAGATGCGTCGGTTGGCAGTGGCTGGGATTTCAATACGATTCGTCTGTCATCGACTAGTCTTCAGCAAGAGTTGAAAGCTCAAGCAGAAGCTGCGGCGGCCGCAGCTACGGAGTCTTCTCAGCACAGTCGCAAAAAAGAAGTTGGCTATACTGTGGGCGGTGGAGATAAATCTGCAAAGGTTTCCGTGATGAAGCCAAGTACAGCTTCACCAGTCGATTCAGTGTCAGCTCTGGAGGCGCCACTTCACGAAATTGAAAACGAAGATGAAGACGAAGGCATTGAAGAAGACGAGGCCTTTAGCGCCATTGTAAAGCCAGCGATCGGTGAGGTCCTCGATCGTGTGCTAAATCCACCAAATATCGGGTTCATGTCGCCAGCACATCGTGAGTTGGCGGAGGCAGCGACGGAGGTGCAAGAGGATCTACTATTCGAACTTCTGCATGTGCTCGACAACGTAAGTCAACACAAAGGCCTACTCCGGCAAGTGCTGCGGAGCTTGGCCAACTACACAAACGCTGAAATGCCAGCTCAATCAACTGTCAATGGAAACGGTGGTAACAGAGAAGGCAAAGGGTCCCACTCGACATAATTGCTAGCCCTGGGCGTGTTGCTTTCACTGTTTAGACCCAAATACAATCACAATCGACCTGCGACTTCGTCCGATTTGCGCTTTATGACTCACTGAATGTACCACGACGGTGACCTACGATCGATCTACCATACTTTCCGACTGTGTATCGTGATCCAAGAAGCTCCGATGGCTCCTTCACGACTTCTAGCTTCCACAAGTTATTTCCACGCACCCTGTGAGGATTTGCTCGCTGCCCGCGCTGATGATGACCTTGTAGATCCCACTAAACTTGGTCTTTTGCTGCTTACCACGCTTCGATCAGTGGTGCTGCCATTGGTGCTAGATTGCAAACGTGACCCTGCGGACTTGCGGGCAACTGTGCGCGTTTTAGCGATTCGATCCGGCGTTGAGGTAGTCATTCCATCGCTCTCCTGCTGGTTATCGCCAGGGGAGCTGGTAGGGCGAGAACTCTTTGTTTTCTTCATGGGTGGTGACGATAACGGCAACCGCGGGATGAGGGAGGAAGTACTTCGCCGCCTCGCTTCTGTTAGCAATTGACGTAGCTTCTTGATCTCCTCTTCACGCTCATAAAGCAGTTTCTGCTGTGCCTCCTGCTGTGAAGAAGAAACGCGAGTCTTGGCACTTTGCTGACGTAACAAACGCTGAGCAGCTTCGCGCTGCTCAGCCTCCTTTTGTTTGGTTTCGCGCTCGGACTTCAGCTGGCTGCTCAGATCATCTACAAGACGCTTCAGAGAATCGTTCTGCGTCTTCAGGCTTTCGTTCTGGGTCTCCCACGACTTAAGCCGGTTTTGCAGCGTCGCCGATTGCTTTTCCGACTGGTTCTTCTGGTCGCGTTTCTGAAGGAGAGGAGGCATCGGAACCATTTCGTGAGAACATGTGCCTCCTCGTATGGAAAGCAGATCGACAGCGACTTACCAGAGCAACCACAGATTGTTGCGACTGCATGTACTTCCGCTTGGAAATCTGCATCTGCTGTTTCAATGACTGAAGCTCAGCAAATGCCTTCTTGGCCGATAGTATATCCTTTTTGTTCTTCACAATCTGGTTTCTGCCAACTACAATATTCCGCACGCGCTCGGCTAGCTGAAGAGATCGGAAGGTCTCACTCGCGTTCTCGAATGTCGGGCCAACATTCACAATCATCACTGTCTTACATGACGAGTTCAGTACATCCTGTAGCAAATACGTAAGTTTCGAGTTACGGTACGGCACGTGAGCCATCTTCTTGTCCAGTGCCTCCATCACATCAGCAAGGGCTGAGAGAGATTTGTTGATGTGAGCAGCTTCCTTGAGCATATCGCCACTGACGTTGCTTTTCTTAACACGCTCCGAGCCAGCCAGATCCACAAGATAAAGCTTGCCACACCCCTCTTCTTCTGCCTCGAAGTCAGTCGAGTCTCTCTCGGGGTCATCGTTTTCTGGTCGACGCTTTGAAATTTGCACGATCACAATGCTGTGCGATCGACTACTGTGCTGGTTCGAGTTAGTTTTACCCGTAACACGGTTGGTTTGCGCATGCCTCAAGACGTCGATTGTTTGCTGTGGAGAAGACACAGTCGTCATCGTCAGGTCCGGAACACAAATGTCACCAGTTGACGAGTCATGACGAATTTCTAACGCCTTCGGGTTGTTTGCATTGATCAAATCGCGGAGCGAGTCGTTGTAGATCTCCAGTACGCCAACCTGAACGTGGTAGACCGACGACTCGGTCGCAGTATGCAAGCCGTTCATATCGTCGTCCTGACCCTCGTTACTCTCCGGCTCCGGAGTGTAGATTGCACCGCGCAACTGAACTGACTGGAAGACGTGGCTGATAATACGATAATTGAGACCAGGATCGCTGGGAGTGCCTTCCATAGTGTAAGTTTTACCAGAACCAGTCTGACCGTATGCGAAAATGCACGCCTTGAAGCCGTCCACAACAGATTGTGCAATAGGTTCAACCTCGCGGAAAACATCATTTTGAGTTTCTTCCGGTCCCAAAATTCGGTCGAATGTAAATACTTTCCACGAGCTGTTGTTTGCTAGTGCCTCCATATTACCGTTGCCTGCATTGGGATCGTTAGAGAACGACCGATCGGGCCGAATATCCATCGCAGCCAAATCTGACTGGTTTACCACGTTAACAGCCAGCTTCGATCCCCAAGACTTTTCCAACTCCTCATTGATAATTGGTCGCACACGACAGAACACTTGAATGTTACCGCAGACTGTCTGCAGCCGGGAAAGCAGCGAAGCATTACGCGTTCGTTCTGCTAGATACTTACGCGCAAGCTGCTCTGGAGTGAAATTAACTTGCAACACGTCAGCTGACACTCGTTTCGCAGGAACGACACTAGAGGACACTCCTTCTTGATTCCGTAAACGAGCATTCTCCGCCGAAAGAGAATTCAAGCTCGTCCGCATAGTCTGAATCTCCATCATCAGACGTTTGGATTCAGCCACATCCTTGTCAGAGAGAGATGACACTGTGGAAGCTGTAGACAGCGCTGAAGCACGCTCCAGCTCCGACGATCTCTTTGTTGCTTCATCCAGTTGCTTCTGGAGATCCAAGTTTAATGTGTTCAACTCTTCCACCTCTTTGCGGTTCTGTGAGATCTCGCCCTTGTCGTACTGCAATTTGCTTTCCAACTCACTTCGCTCCTGCTTGCTTTCTTCCAGTTTCCGCGTCAACGTGTCAATCCTTTCCTTTAATTCATCCACAGTGTCGCTCTCTTGTTCCAAACGAGACTTCAATTGGCGCTCATTCTCAGCTAAATCGTCACATTGCGACTTGACAGTTTCCAGCTCATCCTTGAGGTTGGCCACTTCCTTTTCCTTGTCTTCCAGCTCAATGCGCATGTGTTCACGCTCATTCGTAAACTCAATGCCCCCATCATTGGCCGTTGCCATCTCAGACTGAAGTTTCACTAGAGCCTCGCGTAGTTCTTCAATCTGTTCGTCGCGAGTGCGAATCTCTTGAGATTTTCCAATCAGCTCGTCAGTCATGTCGGTCATCTCGGCCTCCATAGCTTCCATGTGAGCAAGCGCCTCCCGTAGTTGCTGCACCTCTGCCTCAGCTGTAGCACGGGCCTCCGTCTCATCTTGTACACTCGACGACAGTGCTTCGATCTCCTCCCGCAGCGACTCGATCAGAACTTCACGACTAATCTCGTCCCTCTCATGTGACGTTGACTGGCGCAACGAGTTTTCGTTGTACGTCGAGTCATAGTCGTCGTCGTCTTCTTCCGACTGGCTGCGCGTCGTGGCCATGCTGTCGTTCCCTGAGAACGTTTCGGAGGCCGTGGCGTCCTCGTACTTCTGCTGCAGCGCAAACAGCTCCGACTTGAGGTCCATGATCTCGGTACGGAAACGCTCCGTGGCCAGTTCGTGCTCCCGCTGGAGCTCCTCCTGGTCACTCAGCAGGAACACCTTCTCCTCCATCTCTCGCTCCATTTTATGTCTCAGATCCGACTCGGTGGCCTGCAGGACGCGCACCTGCGTCTCCAGTTCGTCCTGCTGCTGCTCCAGTTTGCGTCGAGCCTGTATGGAAGCCTCCAACTCGGCGCGTGTGGCCTGTAGTTCGTCCTCGAACTTGCGCGTCTGGTCCAGCGCCTCCTCCAGTTTGCCGCGTGCGAGATGCAGATCCCTCTCCAAGTACTGGTTCTTACTATGCAAATGGGTATTGCGCTTCTCCACACGGGAGAGCTCCTGCTCCAGCTCCAGCTCCAACTCGTGGCTGGACTGCGTGTACTCGTCGAACTCGTCCTGCATCTGCTTGAGCTCCTGCTGCTTCTTGTGCAGCGCTGCACGCATCTGCACGACGCTTTCTTCGTCGTCGGAGCCGCTCTCCATGGCGGCGGCGATTGTGGAAGCAGAGTCTCGCCCGGCAGAGGGCGGGGGGAGGTGGCGAATGTACCGTAAAGGACTGGGAGAAGCTTCTCCCCTTCGCTAATGCTTTGCAGCTTTGTCACGCCGGCTGTAACGGTTCACGCGACTTCATCGTGTTACTTCCTATCGTTACTTTATAATGAAGTAAAGAATCAGCGTACGTCAGCGGACCGTTACGCTGCGTTCTGATTGGCGATCTTCCAATCTTCCAATCCGAGATTCAAAGTGACGCCTCACAACGAAAGTGGCGCTGCGACCGACAAGTGAAGACCGACCATGCGCTTCTCCGTGTTTTTCGCAGCTGTAGCAGTCGCCGCCGTGGAGGTGCGCGCCGGCCCGTACGACGGGTGGGCGCCCCACCGGTACTGCAACGCCATGGACGGCATCGAGGCCACGCGCATCCCGCCGCTAACAACGGAGCAGGCGGAACTCGTCGAATCACTGGAGCAAGTGCAGATCATCGCTCGCCATGGAGCCCGCGCGCCCTATGCGAAACTCTTTTGCTGGGACGCGCACAAACACAACCCCATGGACGCTGAGTGGGACTGCACTACCACCTCCGTCTCGGTAGGTCACGATATTGGAGATGCTAGCATTTCTGGTACTAAAAGGCTGCGTATGTTTTCAACAGTCCCAGGACATCAACCCGAAGGAAAAGACCAAGGGCTTCGGACGCTTGTACCGCAAGTCGTACATGCATGGACACAATATTCTCAAGGGCGACTGTGTCATTGGTGGATTGCTGCCCCTGGGACGTCAGCAGCACAAGACTAACGGACAGTGCGTCCATGCCTATTGCGTTGTGGAGTGAGCAATTGCTAAGGTTTAATCCTTATTGTGCATCGACAGATTCCTTCGCGATGCCTACGTTGGCGACGGTTCACTCAAACTCTTCCCCACTGCCAACCTTTCAGTACGTCGCTCATCACCTGCAAACATGCTGCTGCCGCAGCTCAAGGCTAACGATTTATGTTTTTCGTACTGGTAACTACTGTAGCACCTCGAGCTCAATGAGATTTACCTGCGCAGCGATGACCAAGAGAGGACGCTGGGATCGGGGCAAGCACTACTCGATGGACTGTTCCCCGTTGACGGGGCTCTGTCGCAGGAGCTTCACCGCATGCTGTCATGGGATGTAGCAGACATCTCAGTCGACTATATCAACGCCAACGAAAACATTTGCCCTTTCATGGGACACATTGGGCAGTTATCGAACGAGTCACCCGAGTTCTGGGCTCACCTTCGAGACCCTGCCACGGTCGATATTGAGCACCACTTCAACGATCTTGTTGGAAACTTCTCCTGGGGTTCGGCTCTGGAGTGTCTGAGTACAGCGCGCTGCAATGACCTCGAGCTGCCAGCTGGAATTGATGAGGAAACGTTCACCAAGACGTACCATGAAGTGGAAGTTCGCCAAGGCATTTTCCTCACCTATAACGACTCGTGGTACGCAAAGGTTGCAATGCAACCACTCGCTCACGATATGCTGACTCGGCTTGACGGCGTGCTGAACGGTTCGCCGGACGCTTACAAGCTTTCGGTCACCATGGGTATGCGTTGCATTCTTCAGTATTGGTCCATGATCGTAGCTAACTACTTTTGTATCGTGCTTTATCCGCGCTTCCTCGCAGCTCATGACTCCACAATCATGCCGTTTCTGGCTGCCTCCGTGAAGGAGAACTGGGACCGCACTTGGACTCCGTACGCAGGCATGCTCGTTGTTGAAGTGTACAAGACCAAGTCTGGCTCGCATGCAGTCCGAATGATTTTCCACGGAGAGCCTCAATTGCTTCCTGAGTGCCATGACAGTATGTGATGTTTGTTTTCGTTGCTCCTGCTGGGTCGAACGCTAATGCTTCCGTGCTATTTTCTGTGCCGCAGCTCTGTGCGACATCGAAGAGTTCTCCAATGCATTTGCTTTCGCGCGCAACCCCCGAACTGAGAAGGACTGCAAGCTGCCCAAGAAGAAGAAAAGCAAGAACGACTCGTCCAGTCTCATGGGCGCAGTGGCGGATGGCCAAACAGGATTCCGAGCGTCCGAGTACGCTGCAACTTACTTGCTGCTGGGACTGGTTGGCGTTGCTGGGCTGCTCGCTCTCCGAACTAAAGTTCGACGCAACCGTCAGCGTGAATTGCGCGCGGGTGATGAAACCATCTCACTTCTCTCGTAAAAGTCGCTACTTTGAAGTAGAAATGCAGCGATCAATACAATTTCGATGCTGACGTACATGTACCAGAAAATCGGTACATCTGTTTTCGTCTCGATAATCGTGAGGTGGCGAGCACATCAGCAAGTGGCGACATGTTGGCAACGCGAGTGCTTCGCCGCGGTCGCTCCTGTGCGTACCATGCAGCAGTCTTGAGCAGCAATGGAGCGTCTATACACAGCGTCATTGGTCGAAATGCCCCGCAGCAGAGGCGCTTCTTGAGCGACGGAATGGATGCATTCATGGAGTTCGAGCGAGAGATGGCACTCAAGCGACGAAAAGACAACGTACGTGTGCTGTTGCACTGACTTTGAGAGGACTACTACGATCTCTATGGAGACTAAGCAAATGCTGTTGTGGATGGTGGTGACTACGTTCGTTCAGCCTGAGAAATTCGTGCCGGTAGGTCCCGTAACGCCGCCAGTTAAGCCGAAGGACGACGAGTGCTGCCACTTGGATTGCCCCAACTGCGTGCTCCTCGTCTATCAGGTTTGTTGGTGTGCACGGAAATACTACGTAGTATGTTGGGACAAACGAGCTAACACATAACGTTTGTACTCGTTTAGGAAAAGCTGCTGGAGTATGAGCTCAGTTTACAGAGTCAGAATCGGAGAGAAAAGCCTGACGCCCCTGCGCCCAAGTACGATTTAACTTTTTACGCAAGCAAGGACGACGAAGAACTGCCAGCTGCACGGCGGAAACTGCTGATGGAGGCTGATCGCGCAGTGTTTGAAGTGGCAGCCAACGATGTGATCAGCGCGCCGCACCAAGCAGCGAACGGAGCTTGGCGCTCTGTGCGCCACATCGATCTTGGCATTCGTGATGAGCAACAAGAACTTGTCAGCGAGCAGGCGTCGAATATCGGCGTATATGTTCCCAATGACGCATCAGTGGTGGACCAAATGCTCAAGTACTTGCATGTGGAAGACCCTGACGTTGTATTCGCTGCAGAACAACTTCCAGGGTCCAATGACGATCGCCTGCAATCTCCGCTCCAAACCCAGGGCTTCCCCCAGCGTCCTTTTGCTCAGGTTGGAACTGTGCGAGATGCACTCACGTGGACTTTTGACCTGATCTCGACCCCACGGCCCAGTTTCCTCCGAGGTCTTGCTGCGTACGCCTCGGATGAAAATGATATTGCTGCCTTGATGGCACCACAAACAGCAGAAGCCATTCAAGCCGAGCGGTAAGCAAACTTGTGTCCTGCCTGATCAATACGCTTGCTTATTTGCTATTGTTGCTGATGTGTAGGCCGCATCAGCATGCAACGATAGCCGACATTTTTGAACGCTTCCCTTCCGTCCGCCTTAGCTTCGCTGAGTTTTTCCAAATTGCGCCGCCCAATGCCCCACGATACTACACGGTGTCTTCGTCGCGAAAGTTTGTCCCTGATGCCGTCTCCATTACGCTTGGTCTTCGCAAGACGAATGCGTTACCACTACCGCGTTGTTCTAGCTATCTTGCGATGCTGAAGCCAGGCGACTCAATTCGTGCGTCGTTCTATCAGTCGTCGTTTGTCTTTCCATTTCACGACCACCGACCTGTCATGCTCATCAGCGCGGGCACTGGAATTGCACCCTTCCGCGCCTTCATACAGGACCTGGAGCACGAAAATGATACATCGCCGCACCAGCATCGACCAGCGTATCTCTTTTACGGGTGTCGGGAGGCAAGTGTAGACTTTTTGTATGCTGAGGAACTGCAGCGTGCACGGGAGTTGGGTGTACTGGACCAGCTACACGTAGAGTTTTCAGGCGACAACGGCAAACCCAAACGGGTACGTGCGGAGTACATTGTACCGTTGGTTATTGGTAATGGGTCGGTGATTGACTTGCTTTGCTGCTTTATGTTTGCTTCGACAGTATGTCCAAGACGCGCTGATCGACCAGAGCGAGCTCGTTTCAAGGCATTTGCTTGTCGATGAAGGCTACATTTACGTATGTGGCAGTCTGGCCATGGGCCGCGCTGTGAAGAAAGCCATCGCGGCGGCTCTGATCCGGCACCCTGAGTATTCAAACGGCGAGATCGTAACGCAGCAAAATGCCGAGCGCGTGGTGTCGGACAAGCTGGCTGGTCACCTCTTCATCACGGAGTTATGGTAAGAGGATAACATTCTGACAAATCAACACGACTGACAGCAGATACTGCTGCAGCGAAAGCGTACGCGGTCAGTGCGTCTAGCCTAGACTGTGTGAGCAAATTAATCGCTGTAAACTGCACCATTTTCAGGTCCTGAACTGTAAAATTTTCACTGAATGAATGCAACACCGGAGCAGAAGCTCCACGAGGTCAGCTTAATGCAGCGTATGTCGGCCAATAATGTGCGGTAACCCCTGTGAAGTACTAGTAATGATGATATCGTTATGGAACCAGTTCGAACGCCGGCTGGTTGGGCCTCGGAGCTCAGCATCAACTTGTAGTTGTATGAATTCTTTCTTAAGCTGGCGGAGTTGACTAAATGCAGCGACTGCACTGTGTTTTCAACGGATCGCCACGAATCAGCAAGGATTTCGTCCTCTCTCTCCCTGTCATACCAGCTCCTAAAGACTTCAGGTTTGGATCAACTGCCAACATATCATGTGCGTCCACGGCAGAGTGACTACTACAGCTAAATATCTCTGGGGCCTGTTCGGTGTTCGGCTCGACTTGGGTGCGAACCGGTTGGTGAAGTCTGGGACTTTGTGCCGAGTCATGAGGAGCCACGAGTTGTGGTCATCTCGCTGATGACATTCGGCCGCCGAATATCTCGATGCCGTTTCACCAAAGCTTCCAACGCATTTGCGAAATGATTCCACGAGAGTTGCTGATGACCACGTGGTTTGATTATTATTTGCTTTGCAGTCTGGCTGCATGATGCAGACAATCATTGTTTGGGGCGCCGTGTTCTTCCAGCGGCGCTATTGCGGCGCAGCAAAAGCTTCAAGCGATGAGGCTCTGTTTGTGATCGCTCGCTCGGTCGTCATTCCGCCCACAGCACTTGAGACGGACCAACCGGAGCGGCCTCTTCTTTGTAAGTGCACTTAACCAGCGTCCGTCTCACGAGAGAGGTTGGAACACGGCGGGTTGTGCTCACAATGCTCGGCGTCCGAACGCGACTCATTATCCATGCTATCCAATGCGTTGATCGGAATGAAGAGGCCGTCTCACGAACGGCTCGTTAACGGCCTCTGGCAGCCAAGTTTCTCTGAGAGAAGCCCCAGAGCTGAAGCCCCTCGAGTTCGATAAAAATTGATGCAGCGCAGCTTTGCCTGTCCTCGAGCTGAATAAAAATCTCACACGAAGGCCGCAACGACAACAGCAGGCACTCCGCCAGTCGCCACCACGGACACGCTGCTCACGTAAGGAATCTTTCGAGGTCCTCGATTCGTGTGGCTGCTTGGCGTTGCGAAGGTGGATCCGTCTCAAGCCGCACGCAAATGTAAGGCCCGGATGCCGCAGCCAATCAGAAGCGCGATCGAAAGTTCAGAAGTCTTACAGCGTAATCGGCCCTGTCTCAAAGGGACCTATTCTCAAAAATGGGCATTTCCAGCACTATGACGAGCCTCGCGATAACGTGAATTGTTTGTGTGGGGATTTAGCTCACACTATCAACACGCTTTGTAGGACATTCTCCTTTACCCGAGCTCGAGCTGCAGCCTTCAACGATACGGCAAGCTTCCGCCATACGTTTACTTTGGTTTTTGAACGGTTGCCGTTCACAAAATCGTCTGGAGATTCCACGCTCATTGCATCACGAAGTTGGCAAACTTTTGTGTGGTGAGGGCTTGATAGGCAGCAGTGAAGTACAGCAATCTACTAGGCAGGGCACAGACAAATGCTTACAGTATTCTCAATTTGAGAACTCAAACACCAAAGTCGCCACCTGAGATTTCAGCCAGAGCCTCCGCCCACTATAGTTAACAAAGCGCTGAAGTAAATACATAGTAGTCCACAGAAGAGCAGCCCAGCCGCTTCTCCGGTTAATGTCACCGAGAACACGCAGCTGCGTGGCTTCGTGAAAGCAGTACTCCTGAATCTTCCAAGCATCCGTGGAGATGTCTATGCTCCACCGAAGCACGTCGTATATGTATTACGAGAAGAAACACAATCAGAAGCGTGGGGAATAGCTAAGTTGATCAACGCTTGTCCAGGGGACACAAACTTTGTACTTAGCTATGCCGAAGCGATTGGTCAAAATGAGTTTGTGACACAAACTCATTTTGACCAATCGCTTCGGCATTGTTCTCTGTGGCTCGAAGATTGCGTGAAAAGCTCAGGCTTTGTATGTATCATCCACATAGAGGCCCAACACCTGTGCCCAAGCCCAGCTTTTCCGCCTTCGCGCCCAACCAAATGTCCTTCCCACTAAAGGTTCTGGTCTGCTTGTGGCCCACAAGCAGACCAGAACCCACACAATGTGTGGGGGGCCGCATTCGCCGCTTACGGGCATGGTCTGCGAAGGCTTCGTGAACCACATCCAGCAGCAGATCACATTTTGAGCACTAGGCCCTGTCTGCGTCCATATGCGCAAAAAACCTCGGATGGGAGCGGAATGATAAACCTCGGGCTATCCTGAGCAGGGCGCCGCCGAGCATTCTGTCGTCAAGTCCCACACGTCGAGTAACCGCAGAGGAAAGAGAAGAGCGGCAGCAACAGGTGACGGCTGAGGCAGGCGCTTCTCCATTGTCGCTTTGGCCCCTGAGAGAGTCCCCACTTTCCACTTTGCAGCCACCCTCGCCCATGCTCTCGGTCATGTCCGTGAGCGGCAGCGCCCCCCAGCTCAAGAAGACGCGGCTCCGCAAGCGCCTGCGTGCGTGTCTGCCGCACTTCCACGCCAATGAGCCCGAAACGGAAGCGCCCCACGCCAGCGAGTCCACCGTCAAGCTCCCGACACGCGCCAGTGAGCCCACACGTTCAGCCCGCAGCCTTGATGTCCAGGCCCCAGACACCAACCACTCGTGGTCCGACACGGAGGACATGTCGCCCGTGTCGCTCCACCCCTCGCAGAGTCTCAGGAAGCGCCGCCAGCACAGCAGCTCGTCCGCGTGCTCGTCTCCATCGTCGGCGTCGTCGTCCTCTTCGACGTCCTCGACTTTCTCGCTCTCCAGGAAGGGCGTCACCTACGGCCACGATGGCGCGCTCGTCTCGTGCCGCTTTTGTGAGATTCTGCAGTCGGGCGACGAGCCCTTCGTCTACGAAGACGAGGACGTGGTCGTGTTCCACCCCCTGGCCCCCGTGGTCGTGAGCCACATCCTGGTGGTGCCGCGCCGCCACATCCGCAACGTCAACAAGCTGACGCCCGACGACGCGGCTCTGCTGCACCGCATGCGCGAGGTCGCCGCCTCGGTGCTCCGGGAGATGCCACGCCCTCCCGTCGTGCTCGCTCCTTCGAAGGCAGAGAGGGCCCACGACGTCGCAGAGGACTGCCCCGATGACGACGACTCCGAGTCGGACTTTAAGTTTGCGTTCCACTCGCCCCCGTTCAACAGCATCGACCACGTCCACATGCACGCCTTCCGAACGCGCGACGGCCGCTTCGGCTGTGTCGGCTCCATCAAGTACCGCACGGAGACCTGGTGGTGCCGCTCATTCGACGAAGTCATGACTCGTCTCGGCCTTCGCAACCGCAAGCAACGCGAGAGTGACGCGATGACGGTCGAGTCGGTCTCGAGGAAGAAAACCCACCAGCGGAGACACCATGCGAGCCACCCTCCCTGCTGTGGCGAGGCCCATTCCAACGGGTCCAGAGTCTTGACGTCGATCGAGAGTCTGGGCTAAATAAGTACCAACATGTAGAAAAGGAAGAGGAGGTAACTGCCCCTCAGTATTTAAAGTCTTCTGATCGTAGGAAGAAACATCTCTATGAATGCAAGACACTTTGTTTGCACGTCATCTATTCAGCCAGATTTCTATGCGCTCTAGACAAGAATCACTGTTCGAAGCTTACGGTGTTTTCGTGTTCTCGGTCACCAACTTCTTGGTCTTGATTGCGTTCCACTTCTCCAGAATGTTGCTGTGGTCGGCAGGGCTGTGGTGCTTCTTGTTCATCGTTGCCCCCAACGCCTTCACCGCACCAGCATGAATAACGTTAACGTCTTCGTTGCTTCCCACTTCAGCAGCAGTTTCCAGCAACGTCGTATAGCAAGAGATTGGTAGCACGTAGTCGTCGTAACGATTGCTCGCGGCCTGACGATACCCTTCCATCGCAGCGAGTTGTCTGCGTTTCAATTCATCGCTGGCGCCGTTGTCCCCCTTGCCACAAAGCTTCGGTATCACCAAGCGCAGTACGGCCTTGCTAGGAGCAACTTTACGCTGTGTCATATCTTTCCAGACCAGCATAAAATCTTCTTCCGTGTAGGTGTCGAACTCCACGCTCTTAAGTTTGCTCATGGCGCTAAAAATGTTCTCGTAGTCCACCGTTCGAAGCAGTATTTCGTCTGACTCGAGATGATCCAGCGCCGTGAAAACCAAATCCAGCTCCTTTGACGCCAACAAGATCCGTAAGATGTCACGCACTGCACGTTCTGGATCGAAATTCAACACCCCCGAACTCTTCAGAATTTGCATGAAGTCTTTCTGTTGTTTCGTAGCAACTTCAATGGTGCTCGTATCCTGCAGAGCTTCAGCAATCTGCTCAGACACCTGCTTCAGCAATCCCAGTGCAGCATTCGTGTCTTGGTATTGACTGAAGCGTACTAGCGCGTCCCGAATCCGGAAAATGCGCATGCCTTGAAATTGCATCGCCAGAAAAGCTTCATAGACCAAGTGTTTGTCACGTTGTTTGCCCTTGCCACTAAACAGACCCACTACGCGTGATAGTGCATGTCGGAAATCTCCACGGACACACAAAAACCCGCGCAGCAAAGAGCGAATTTTGTCGACATCTTGGTTGTAGGAATATGCCTCAATCGCCAAATCAGCTAGCCACGCTGGGACGATAGTAGTCTCTTCATCAGCAGACAGCACATGTTTTGCATCTACTGGTAGCATGTCATTACTTACCGGCACTGTGTACAAGTCCACAATAGCAACAGCCTGGGCAAACTTTCGTGTGTCCAACAGTTCACGCAGCAACGGAATATCTCCCTCTTTTGTTCGTGATTGGGCTCCTGCCCCAATTTGCTCTACCCCGTTGCCAGACTCTGAGACGGTCGGTGTAAGCATGAACGGTGTACCAAGCAAATGCTGTTGGTTGCGAGCAATGAGAGCATGCGTGCGGTCGTTGAATTGCACCCCATTGTCACGCATTTCTTTTAGCATTAGAGCCATTTCATTCGCGGGTGGGCCTCCAATACCCAGCTCCTCAATCATCTCCAGCAACGACGAATATTGAGCTGCGTGCATCTTCAAACCAAATCGACGGCGGTTCGACAAGATAGCAAGCGCGTGCTTTGGTCTGGAGTTCGCTCGACACACAAGCATTAACTTCATAAGCGTCTGTGGTGACAAGCGAGTTTGAGCCTTCCGGTAAAAGTCAAAAGCTGCGTCTGGTTCGCCAGCGATTCCCAAACTTGTGATGACGCGGTTAATATCGGCCTCGTGCCACTTGCGGCCGTCTTGGGGGTTCAGCTTTTCTGCAGCTGCGAGAACAGTCTTCACGTCGCCATTTCTCGCTTGAGCAACCATCACGCGCGTCACAATCTCAATAGACGGTCTGACGCCGTTCGCTTCCATGTCGTGCATCAGTTTTTTCACCCCTGTATAGTCTTCAAGCGATATGGAGGCAGTAATCCCAAGGCGGTAGACGATCTCGGGCGGCACTTGGCCTAGTTCAGGGTCGTAGCGAGCCATCGCACGCTTGAAAATGTCGCGCATCCTCTGTGCGTCCTTGGTGGTCAGGAGAAGGCTAAACATGTGTCCGTACATTTCAAAGCTCACACGTTCCAAGTAGTGGCTTTCCATGTAACGGAAGGCGTCGCTCTGCAGATTAACAAGCCGTCGAAGCCTCGCAATATCGTAGAAGTCCTGGACGATCTCTGGGGGCACCTCAGCGCCACCTTCCGCTTCGCTGCTCAGCTCCTTCCACAGCAGTGGCAGCGTCTGCCGCACTTTGGACAACTCTGCAGGCCCGTAGAACTCCTGCAATTCAACCCACGGACGCTGCACCAGCTCGGACAGCGCAATGTCACGCACTTTGACGTCATTGACGCGCGCTTCGTACGCTTTACTGCGGGCATTGGATGTCGAAAAAAACACGTGAGTTGGTGGAGGGAGACGTTGGTAACACGGTAGACGCAGTGGAAGGCGCGTGGGGGGTCTACGGACGTCTACACGTCGAGCGGAGCGGCGCGCCACAGCCCTCGCCAGTCGCGGCCACATTGGACTCTAGGGGTGGAAAATCAGCCAATCAAAAGCCGAGTAATTGAGGTCCAAGAATGATGGTCAAGTGTTGCTGTGGACGGCTGCCGTACTAGGGCATCATGGCGTTCTCTTCTCGTTTACATGTTAGACGAGAGCTCTGTTGTTTATCGTTCGTGTTTATGGTGTTTATCTTTGTTGTCTTCTAGCTGACTGACTTTCTATCACTGTCACCGACGCACTGGGAATTCATCACTACGAGGCCCAGGAAGTTTCCGCGGTCTAATGGCGGACGTCTACTCCTCGTGGTGGTTGGACTTCTCCCTGCGGTTGCGGTGCTTCCTCGGCGCAGCGCTCAGACTCGAGTTGATCTCCTCCACTGCCTCTTCGCCCAGAAGTGTCGTCATACGGTCACGCAGCACGAGCGCCTGCTTCCAGAGACCGCTCTTCTCACACGTCTTGAGGGCCACACTGTACATAGTCTTGACCTTCCGAAGCGCGTGCGCATCGCCACGTTGACGCCGGATGTACGCGGCCGCAAGGTTTCCCTTGCCATCTTCAGCGGGCGCCACCTCGTCCAGGTTGCCCTTCTCGAAGAGGCGAATGATATCAAGCGCCTTCAACGAGAGATCGTGCTGCCGAGCCAAGTGTACCAGCTCGTAGGCATCGGCCAATGACATCACAAAGTCGCGATCTTCCAGAAGTGCCACCATCCTGTCAACGACTTCAGTCTGTTGAGCTTCCAAACCACCGCGCAAGACCGCCACTACAGCACGGTACGTGTATCCACCGCACACTTCAGGCATCTGCATCGCGAGCTGTTCAGCATCGTCGAGGTGTCCATCTTTGGCAAGCTTCGAGACCACAATGCTCACCCATCCGCGCGGTACACCAAGTTTTTCCTTTTCAGTCAAGGATGCAATAGCTTCCTCGTAAAGATCCTTCAAATCCATGATGTCGCCCTCTTGCGCAGTAAAACTCAGCAGCGTCTCATAGCACAAGTGCGGCAGGATGTAGGTGTCATTGGGGTCACTTCGGGTTTCGGCGAATGCCTCTAGCAGCTCCAGACGCTGCTGTTTGTTGGCGTTGGTGTAAGCGGTGCACAAGTAGCCCACCACTGCTTTGTTCACCTTCAATCCGCGGTCCTTAAGGTTTTTCAACACCAACTGGAAATCCTCGACGTCGTAGAACACCTTTTGCTTCTTGATGTCCTTCTTGTGGTTGCCACTTCGCAAGTGTTTCCGCATTGAACTCAAAATGGTCACGTAGTTAACCTGCGTTGCCTGCAGGCCGCGACTTTCCATCTTGCTCAAGGTATCCAAAGCCTCTGCATACCTGCCATTTTCTGCCAACGTCTGCATCACCAAGTTGATAACCTTGCCAATGTTGAAGTTGACAAAGTTGGTCGATCGCTCATCGTTTCCTTCACTTTCTTCACTCACTGGAGTAGGCGTGGAGTAGCTGTTGCCTTCCTTTCCCCAATACGTAGCCAGGACTTGGTCAAACAGTTCCACGGCAGCATCAGCGTCGTGGAAGCGGCGGAACAGCATGAGGGCATCGTCTACGCGGTAAATCTGGACGCCTTGAAAAAGCATCGCTTTACTCGCCTTGTAACTAAGCTCGTCTCCGACCTTGGTTCTCAACTTCAGATAATGGGAAATAACTTCAGCCAGAGCATAGGCGTACTTACCATGAACCGAGGAGAAGCCCTTGACCAGAGCAGCCACCTTATCCGGCTGGTTTGATCGGATGTATGCACACACAGCATCTCTCGCCACAGAAGGGCTCACAAGCAAAGCGCCTTCAGGGGCTTCACCTTCAAAATCATCCGGCAGTTGCGACTTCTCGACAGGCTTTGCGATTGAGTCTACCAACTCGGCAGCATCACTTGCATTTCCTTGCGAAAGCATTTCGCGAAGGCGCGGGCTCAAAGTAAACCCAGCAGCCCTGCTCTTGCTGAAATCGGCAACAAAATTCGTATCCTTCAGGAACTCAGCATTGCGCTTGATAATGTTTTGTGTCCTGGTATCAAAGCGGACCTTGTTCTCAACCATCTCCTCCAGAATATCCTTGATTTCATCATTACGCTCTAGCGTCTCCAGAGTCATCATGATACGGTTGTAGCCACGCGCGTCGAGACGCAAGTCGAACTTCTTCCGGTTCGCCAGAATGTCGGCAGCCTGCTGCTTGCAGTTATTATTGTTGCAAACGCTAAGCAGTGCGATCAGCGTACCGCCGTTCAGCTTCATGCTTGAGTTGCTGTAGAACTCAAAGGATTTGGCAGGTTGCTCAATGATACCCATGCTGAGAATAACACGGTCGATGCAAGACTCATGCCAGTAGCCGATCTGCGGATCCACCGACTCATACAGCTCCTGCACCTTCTCCACATCACCCTTGCGCGCGTAGGCCATCATCAGTCGAGACGTGATCTCGTTGGTCGTTTCATGGCCAGCATCCGTCATTTCGTGCCACGTCTTGATGGCTATGTCCATGTCGTCGTCTTGCAGATAGCCGACAATACCGAAGCGGTAGATCATCTCCGGCACGGCCTTGAATCGCGGCTTGGCAGTCTCGTAGATCTCGATCAGGCGCTTCGAATTGTCTTTGCGTTGCAGGATACGAAATACTTCGCCGTACACTGCAAAGTTGATGTGCGCTGGGAACTTGGACTCCAGGAAGCTGAAGGCGTCCAGCATGACGCTTACTGCACGCGTCTTCTGCGCTGCCGTGAACAAATCGATGATCTCGTCGCTGGTCACGTCTTCGCGTGCCATAGCGTCGGCCAGCTCGCCCTTGAGCGCCTTGGACACCTTTCCGATCTGCGAGTTGCCCAGTTCTTCGCGCAGGTCGCGTGCAGAGCGAGTGAGCAGCAGCTCGCGGTCCACACCAGCGATTTGGGTGAAGTAGCTGATGCTTCCGAGCTGTTGCTGCAGCGCCATGGACGCACGCGCAGCAGGAAGACGAGCAGCCTCGCTGCGCAGGTGGCGGAGCGCAGCAACACGACACGCACGCCACATAGTTCGACTGGGAGACAGCTGCAGACGCAACTTGGTGGCTCTTTGTGCTTTGATGTGCAGCTCCCTTCCTGAGTGAGCGGTTGGCAGTGGCCCGATATTCACTTGGACTGAGTATGCTGCAAATTGTGTATGTCACATAATCGCCGGAGCACCGAAACGACGCGAGTTGCTAAAGGAATGGAGGAAGCGGAGCCTGTGGGGAAGATGCAAGTGCTGACACCGCAGCAGTTGTCGGCGTTGAATGAGGCGAAGGTTTGTCAAAGATGCAGCTAATGCGGAAAGCCTGGATGTTGGGTTTTGGCTCAGTGGTTCCGGTTGTCTGGCCAGGTGATGATACGCATGGATAACGAGCAGTATCTGAGAGACCACCCGGACGTGGCCAAGCTCACGCGAGCTCTGGTGCGCGGCATTTTGCGGAATCGACCTGCCAACCCAGGGACGTATGCCTATGAGTTCTTCTCAAGGGACCACGCAGCCATCCGACACGATTTAGACGCAAGGGAATGAGGAACACCAACAACTTAACTCAATGCAAATGAGAAAGCAATGCATGAAAAGTAAAGGTTCGTATACACGTTACACCGCAGCACTCACGCTATTGCCCCCCAATCACGCCGTCAAAATTCAAAGAAGGCAAACGTATCCATCATGCCTCGCTAGTCTCGTCGCCTGCGCAGGTCACCCTCCGCGTTCTCGCTACTGGGCGTGGCATGTCCTTGTATTGTGTTCTCGCTCTG
This sequence comes from Phytophthora cryptogea, assembly GCA_000468175.2. Taxonomy (NCBI): domain Eukaryota; phylum Oomycota; class Peronosporomycetes; order Peronosporales; family Peronosporaceae; genus Phytophthora; species Phytophthora cryptogea. The sequence continues at coordinate 230,495 of KV744154.1, forward strand.
TTATCTAGGCCCCGGCCGCTCCTCTTTCCACCCCGCTGCTTTGTCGGCGGCACATCTTGCAGAGCTGATCAATATCTGGCCTACCGACGACCGCTCGAAATGCAATCAGCTCCTCTTCCAAAGCAGCACTCGGTTCTTCTCTTTCACGTTCCTCCTTTCTCGGAACGAAGGGCTGTGACCCCACCAAGCACTTACGCGCTTGAGTCGGATACGCTGGTGATCTCGTCGGTGTGATGCGCGCCACCACGCAGCTTCTGTTCCGCCGCATCACGCACAGGCTGGAAATACGCGTGCTGCATGGCCTCCTTTGCTGTTAGTCGCTCCTGGTGGTCGTAACGCAGCAGACCATCCAGAAAGTCAATGGCCTCTGGGGACACCAAGTGTTTGTTGTCTTGTGTGATAAACTTCTCCCACGGTTTCTTCGTGTGCGTGCCCAGGATGCCGTCGTACTGCGGGTCAAGCTCCAGGTCGTACGTAGTGAGGTAGTCGAAGAGCTCGTCCGTGCCCTTGACCTTGGCGATCTTGACGAGCTGGTCGCAATTATCGTGGCCATGAAAGAACGGCTCCTTGCGGAAGATCATGGCAGCAAACATACAGCCAAGACTCCACATGTCCAGCGAGTAGTCGTACTCCTGCATGTCCACCAGCAGCTCTGGTCCCTTGAAGTAGCGACTAGCCACACGCACATTGTACTCACGACCCGGGTGGTAGAACTCAGCGAGACCCCAATCAATCAGACGCAGCTGACGCTTCTCGTGGTCGATCATCACATTGTGCGGCTTGACGTCGCGGTGCATGATACCGTTCGAGTGGCAGTAATCAAGGGCCTTGAGCAGCTCGAACAAGTAGTAGCGGATGTCGAAGTCACTCAGTGTCGGGTACAGTGTCTTGAAGTCCGTGTTGTTCACGTACTCGGTCACCAGGCTGGGCGTCTTGGACTGGGGGTCACGCACCACATCCAGGAGTTGGACGATGTTCACACCGCCCGACAGGTTCTGCAGGATCTTGATTTCACTATAGCACGTCCATAACAACGTGCATGACAACAAAATAGAGTAAAACAGTGAGTTTGTGACTGCCAAATCCAATCTGCAGCAAATTCCGACGCGCTCACCGCTTGATTTTCTTCTTCTTCACCGGCTTGAGGATCTTGATGACGCAGCGCGAGTTGCTGGCCACATTGTAGCCCTCGAACACCTCGCTGTACTTGCCGCGGCCGATCTTGCGGATCACCTCGTAGTTGTCTTGGTCTCTGTGTACGCAAAAAGGTTCTGTGAGTCACCCGAACGATCTTCCCTACCAACAAGACAATGGCCAGTCCCTCTCCACACTCGGGTCGCTGTACAGCCCCCATAATCGCGTCTTCCCCCTCGTAAGCGAAAGATTTCGAAGGGGGGAGGGAGGGGAAAAAGGAGCGAATACAATGAAGAAATGGGACAAGCAACGCACCCCCAGGCCACATTGAGCGTCTCGTAGTCCCAATACTCGCGTGGGCGCGTCTCGTTCACGTCGCAGTACACACGCGCGCGACTCATGGGCAACTCCTCCGTGGTCGCCGCCTTTTCGCCTTCTCTCGCTTGGCCTCTCGCCTTTGGCTTCTGTCAGCGACGAGTTCGAGGTATACAAATGCAAGTTTAAATGGTTCACTTGGAAACTGTATGGTGTACCAAAAATATGGAAGCGACGAACTTAATCGAAGAGTAATGGTTCGCCAGAGTAGAGGCTCCGACCACGCGAATGACCCCGCGTGATTAAGGTCGTGCAGACGGTCTTTAATAACGCTTCATCCCCCTCACTCATCGGGATGATGCCTATTACGGCGATAACTGGCCTCAAAGCAATATGACCCGGTCACACTATTGCGATGCCTGGGTCCATCGCTACCGCTACTTTGGCGAGCAATATGTCGGTATATATACAGATAGCCGAGTGTGAGCAGGTGAAGGTCTTGCAAGAAGACATGCACAAACGGATCAGCCAGACGGATATACACATGCGAGCTGCAGCACGAAGCAGTCACGGCAAAATGAAAGGGCCCCGAATAGCTCAGTTTGACCATGGCGCTATATGGCAGCAACCACGGAGCAAGATGCGCACGAAGTAGTGTGGATCGGCCCACCGTGCCTCATTCATATTTGATGGAAATCTTTCCGAGGGGAAGTGTTATAGTTGATACTACAACGTGCAGTTGTTGCAGCGTGTTACCCAACAACGAGAGCACTCAGCATAAATTTCACAATCTTTTCTGGCACACGAAGCTGAAGGAGTTTTGCAACTGTAGCAAGTAGAGATGTTACAAAACCAACGTGCGCAGAGGTCGAGATTACATGAACTAAGATCACCAATACATTCACTTCTACAGTTGCATGCGCGACAAATAGCACAAGGCCTCAAAAGTATCTCATCAACTGTTTTCCCTGAGCAGGGGTCTGCGTTGTCTACAGCAAACCTAACAACCGCAGTTTAGAAGTCATGCTCATAGTTCGGGGTAAATATTGATGGTTTATTGTCCGTTTCATATATATTGCACCCTCTATTCGTCAAACAAATTTTCGATCTTTTATAATAACTCGTGACCTTGTATCGTCCTCGACAGCTCAAATCGCCTTTCAGACCGAATGGCGCTTGGCGCGAGCGCCATTCGTTCTCACAACTCGCATCTCGTCCTCACATCTCGCGTCTCGTTCTCTAAAACGTCAAACCCTTCTCTCGCTTACTCGTCATGCTGTAGCTAATTAATGTAAGCCGTCATGAAATGACTATCCTGCGGCAAAATGCGCGAAACGTTCAATAAATTAATGGTTTTCCTGGTCGAATCTGAGAGTGTCTGAAGTAAATTGCCCGTCAAAACCTAGACAGAATTTCAACCTATCACAATGCAAGGTTCTCCCATAGCTTAGCAGCGGCGGAGAGCCTCGCGCACAACCGTCTCGACCGTGATGTTCGCCCATGGAGAGCGAGCTGTAGAGATATAGTTGCTGGCGCCGATTGCGAGTTGTACTGCCTCGATCAGCTTGTTCTTCAGGTGCATGCCTTGGTCGCTGACCCAAGTACGGCATACTTCAAATAATGCAAACCAGCCTATTCTCTCGTTTTGACCAATGTCATTGTTAAACCATTGCCAGCGCAGGTTTGCAAACCTTCTTCGACAAAGGATGCAATCCGTTGTCAATGTCTTCGTGACGTCCCTTTCCTTCATCAGCAGCTCTCGCTAGCAGATTCTAGCCATTTTGCCCTGTTTAAAGCACCTACTTAGAGGAATCGCAATGATTTTGCCTGTGTGCCTTGATTCATCGCCTTGATATCTCCGATAAATATCACATAGCTTTCCATAAAGCTCCGCATCTCTATTTTGGAGCTACTGCGGTAAATGGGCGTGACCGTCAGGTTAGTCCCAGCACCAACATCTATGCAGTGCGGCGCTCTACTGTTGGTTCGGCACCTTGTGTGAGAGCGACCCAGTCAGCCTGTAAATGAAGCTGCACTGTCTCTGCCAAGCTCTTCAGCCGTTGTCCTTGCAACCCAACCGCTTTCTCGGCAGCCTTCCGCAACCTGTACCGTTATATCAGGTATTGTGGATTCTCGTCCATCTGGCGTCTCATTTCCTGTTGCATCTCGAGCAGCACGGACTGACGGTCGTGTTGTGGTTGCAAGTATTCGGAGCCTGCGCCGAAAGACTGTCCTGCTGAAACCGCACCTGACCCTCGCTCGACAGTCATCTGTTGCACTGCTGTAGAGTGCTGGGTTGGCGCTTCGACTGGTGTCGGTGCCTTGGACCACAGCAGCCCTGGAAATCGTCTCGTCCAGAATTAGGTCGTGATTGGTAAATGGGAGTATCGTTGAGTATACCGCTACTGTGGAGTAGCGGGATCAGCCAAAATCTGGTTGAGGCCGATCCAGTTACCACAGCGCCCAGACTACCGACTAACGGAGGGGGTCCCCCGATGATCCGTGATCTGCTGAACTTGGTCTCACCTTGTGTACCCGTCGGTGGGCTGGATCTGCTCTCTTGGAACTCCGAAGGATGCAGCGATGTGATGTCTTGAACGTCCTGGCGGGACGTGGGAATGGGGTGGAGCAGCGCGGAAGTCTTC